>BTPH01000087.1:148809-203897 GCA_036245725.1 Mrakia hoshinonis
AGGACGACCTTTGCTCGGCCTCGCAGGGCTCCCCTTCGACTCACCCAGCATCGACCTCACCCATCCTCCCTCCCTTCCCCCCTTTCTCCCTCTCCTTCCCCCCCTCGTGTGAGCTCCAGTCGAGTACCTCCTCCTCGAGCGCGCACGACTCCTCTTCTCCCTTCCGACCAGCCCCTTGGCTTGGATCCGTCTCGCTCAACACCGTCCAAGACCTCGCCTCGCCCACCGGTCCCCTCCCCTCCCTCCCTCTCCCCACCTCGTCCCATCTCTCGCCCCTCTGTCGGTCCGAGTGCCTCGTGTGTGATGGCGGACCAGAACAACAACAACCGGTCAGGTTTCCCTCCGAACCTGAACATGAACCTCGGTGGGCAAGGGTTCGCCCAGGGAGGAGGGGATCAGGCCGCGTTGTGGAACCAACTCGCCCAGGCCTCGAAGAACGGAGGAGGAGGAGGAGGACAGCAGTTCAACCCGACAGATAGCTCACACGTCAGTGCAACCTCTCTTCCCTCTCTGAGTCGCGTCTTTGTCGGTCTGTCACGCTCGAACGGAGGGCAGCCGAAGGGGGGACAGAGGAGGAGGAGGGCGAAGGCGAGCCCACCTGATCCGAACTCGGGAGGCGACCTCGACGGTGCTGGTCCCGCCTACCCTCGGCTCGGATGCCTTGTGGACTGGACACGGCCGGTGTATAGGAAGCGAGGCCATCCCACGCGCGTTTCGTCGATGGCCTAGGAGCAGCTCCGACGGAACGAACGAGGCCAACGTCGAGAGTGCCCGCTCTCGTCGTCCCTTTCCTTGTCCGAGGTTTGGGTCGCTCCCTCCTCGACGACCGGTCCACCTTCCGGCCTTGTGCCAAGTGGGAACGGTACTTGTGTCGTATCTACCGGCTCAGTCATCTCTTGCGAGATCCTTGTGCGCTGTGCCTTGTTTGACGGGCGTCTTGGCCTTCGTCTGACCTCAACACGCGTTCCAGCGACGAGACCTCGAGCTGACCGTACCCCCTTCCGCTTGTCCTCCTCTCTGCTCTCGCAAACCGTGTTTCATCGACGTCCCTGGTGTCGTATCCTCTAGCTGTACGTATCTCTCCTCTTGTCATCTTCTTTGTCTGCCCTCAGGACGAGCTGGAGAGTCGAGACCTGACTGAAACCGTCCCTTCTCTCCATTCACCGCCTTCCTCTCTCGTCCCCTCGCGTTCGGCCGTCCCTGCTTGTGTCTCCCAGGCTCGCCTCCTTCCAGCGGCTTCAGCAGAACGGGCAGAACGGGTCTCCGCAGCAGCAGCAGGCGAGTCTGATGCTGCAGAAGGCGCTCCAGCAGCAGCAGCAGGCGAGGGCTGGCGCAGGACAGGGAGGAGCTCAACTCCAGATGCCCTCCGGTCAGGGTGGCGTCAACGTAGCAGGACAACACGCCCTCCTCCAGGTACGTCTCGTGTCTAGTCGTCTACCAGCCTTGATCCGACGTCGCGTATGTGTCGCGATTGGGACCCATCAGGGCGTCTCGCGTCGGGACAGGGGAGGATCGAGCGAAGGAAGGAAGCCCGTCCGGGACGTGCGGCATGTAGACTGACCCTTCGTTTGCTTCCCCTTCACGCTCAGGCTCTTCTGGCGAGCAACCAGCATCAGCAGGGCAACAACCAGCAACAGCAGCAGTTTGGCAACGGCCTCCCTCAGCAGCAGTTCAACCAGAACCAGGTCCGTCTCGTCCGCTTTGCCCGCGTCGGGTCCGTCCCGGTGGGCCGTGCGGTTCATGCACCTCCCTCATGCTGACTTCCCCTTCGACTCATCCTCCGCCTGCCTGTCCAGTTCAACTTGCAGCTTCCGAATCAGCAGCAGCAGCAGCACCAGAACCCTCAGCTTCAGCAACATCAGCAGCAGCTTCTCCAGCAGCAGATGCAACAGCAGCAGCAGCAGAATCCGTCGTCTCAGCCTCGGAGCATCCCGCCCGGGATCCAGCAGATGCTCGCCCAGATGGGCGCGCAGGGCAACAGCATGCTCAAGGACTGGCAGCAGGGGAACATGACCGGAGACCAGATGGTTCAGGTCAGTCATTCTTCATCAAGCGGAGCGATCGAGTTCGAACTCAATCGGTTGGTCAGGCTCGGGGTCGGAAGGAGCTCGGGCTCACTCGACCTGTCTCCCGCTCTCTCTTGTCCACAGTTGAAGGCGATCATCGCCGCCCACCAGGCGAGGAACCCCAAGCCTAATGGTATGCATATGCAGGTCGACTCGAATCTCGAGCGTGTGGCTGACCCCGCGACTCTGCTTCCCCCTCTCAGCCGACATGTCGCAACAGCAGCAGCAGCAGCACAACCCTGGCCACGAGCGCAACCTGTCGAACTCGTCTCAGCAGACCCCTCAGCAGAAGCAACAACAGCAGCAGTCGACGATCGCGACCATGACGAACGATCAACTGCAGAGCGTCATCTCGCAACTCGGTGCTCGCCTCAAGCAGATGGAGGGGAGTCTCCAACAGGGCACGGTCGCCCCTCAGACGGTTGACCGAGCGCGCGGGGCCGTCGTCGAGTGGGCTCAGCAGCTCCGAGGGCTCGTGCGCGAAGCCCAGAATCGGAACCTCAACGTCGGCAACCTGCTCGGAGCGAGCAACGGCAACAACAACAACACGAACGCTCAGAACAACATGCACTCGTCCCCGAACCCGGCCTACGGCGCCATCCCTTCCAACTCGCAGGCGGACCAGTTCAGCCAGAACACCTTCAACGCGTCCCCCAACCCCGGTCCCCGTCCGACCCCGCAGTCGTACAACCAGACGCTGCCGACCTCGTCGCCGAGTCTAGGCTCGACCGACGCCGCGTCTGCCGCCCAGCGGACAGTCTTCTTTCAGAAGTTGGCCGCTGTTTGGACGTCAAAAGGGATCAAGATTGAGAAGACGCCCCAAGTCGAGGGTCGGAACCTGGACCTGTACGACCTGTACCACAAGGTGACCAAGCAGGGAGGATCCGAATTTGTCCGGAACCAGAACCTTTGGCCCGTCATTGGCGCCCAGCTCGGGCTCGGCGCGTCAACCGGTGGCGACGGTGTCCCGCGTTCGACGCCTGACGCTGCCAACCAGGTGGCCGACATCTTCATGACGTTCCTCTCGTCTTTCGAGGACGTCTGGCGAGCCGCAGCCGCAGAGGGACGGCGGAGAGGAGTCAATCAGTCGCCACAGCTCAACTTGCAGCAGAACGCGCAGTTCAACAACAACCCCAACCAGCAGCCATCGGGTCAGGCGGCAGAGTTCAACGACGCCGTGCTCGAACGACTGTCGCAGGTGCCGGCATCGCAGCGGGAGAGCCTCAACATCCCGCCAGAGGTCTTGCGCCGGCTCGAGGTGTACATTGCCCAGAAGACGCTCAACGCGTCCAACAACGCGCACTCGTCCCCGCAGGTGCAGGCAGGCCTGATCGGCCAGCAGCAACAGCAGCAGCAGAACGCGACGATCGCATGGACAAAGCAGCAGCAGCAGTACGCCGAGGCCAGTCAACGGCTCGCGTCGAGCAACGGTGCGGTCGGAGCAGGAGGGGTGCCGCCACGGACTGCGAGTGCCGGAGGAGGGCAAGACGGGCCGTCAAAGGGTGGCTTTGTTCTGCCGACGCCGGAGGCGAGCGTCAAATCCAAGACCGAGATCCAGATGAACATCGCCCGGACGGTCGAGAACCTTCGTGAGTCGCATCCTCGCCCTACCCGGTACGCTAGACTGCCACCAGACTGACCGTTCTTCTCCGTCTGGATTTGCGAATCAGGTGTCAACGCCAAGGAGATTGATGGCCTCTCTGACCAGCAGAAGGTCGAGATCAAGGCGGCGCTGCGAGCGATGCAGACCCAGGTGCTCGACGCCGAGAAGCGGCTCATCATGTACCGCATCCTGTCAAACTCGCCCGAGGCGGCGACAGCGTGCCAGCGAGCGATCCACATGATCGCAATGTACACGCACGCAGGCCAGCAGGTCACGAACGGTCGGTTTGTCATCTCGCAACACGACCTCGGCCAGCTCGCCATCTCGCTCGGACGGTTCATCACCTACGCGCAGACCGCCGTGCAGTCCATCATGGCACGCAACCAGAGCCAGGTCCAGAACCAGAACCCGGACCAGGCTCGACTGATGCAGCAGCAGTACCTCCAGCAGCAGCAACAGCAGGCAGCCGCCACCCTCCAGCAGCAGCAGCAGCAGATGCAGCAGCAGAACCAGAACCAACACCAGCAGCCCACGGCGAGCACGTCGTCCATCCCGGACCCGTCCTCGTTCGCGCCAGCCAGCCGGCTCAGGGCGGAGGATCTGCGTGCGCCTCCACCACCGAAACGAGCGCGGACGTCGTCCGTCGGAGGGATCGCGTCGCCGTCTCCTGCTGCGACGACGCCGGCCGAGCTCAAGACGCCCATCAACCCGGAACAGAGTCCACCGGCGACTGGAAAGTCACCCGCGTCGGGCAAGAAGGGCTCGACCCCGAAGGACTCGAAGGCGTCGACCTCGGCTGCTGCCAAGCGGGAGAAGCTGAGTCGCAAGTCGTCGACGGGCGGTGCGTCGAGATCGACGCTCGATCAGGTGAAGGAGGAGAAGCGGGACGGAGAGATGCAGCCGTCTGTCCAGGAGGAGACGACGCTCGCCAACATGCAGATGGGTGGCGGGCCGACCGACCCGGCGTCTGTGCTCGGTCTCCAGATGGACGGATGGGAGGAACGTCGGAGACAGGAGGAGGTCAGGGCTGCGTCCAAGGACCCGGTCTCGTTCTTCCAGGCGCAGTGGAACAACCTCCAGCAGACGCAGATGAACGCGTCCAACGGAGGGAGCAACCAGATGCTCCAGACGGACGCGAGCGGGATCGTCAACGGCATCGACCACACCGCCCTCGCTCGGGCCATGCGCGACATCCGCCAACCATCCTCCTTTGGCTCATCAGCCTCGTCATCGTACCCTCCCGTCGCCTCTTCTTCCCATCTTCCCTATCACTCGCTCGGCTACGGTTCGCTCCAGCATGAGCAGCAGCAGCCACCTTCCCCAGAAAAGCCGCCCGTCGACGACGGGTTCGACATTTCCTTCTTCATCGACGCGTCCCAGTACGAGGACGAAGACGAGGACGAGGTCGTCACCTCCACAGAGGGCGACGGAGGGCCTCGCGTCGGCTCAAACTCGTCCGGGACGACCGACCCTCGCGCACCCGACGCGCAGACACCCGACCTTCTCCACTCGGGGGGGCCGCATGACGAGAGTCCAGCAAGCGTCAAGGAGGCCATCTCTCCACCTCGTCTACTCCCCTTCCGATCTGCGACCTCTACCGGCGACTCCAACAATCTCCCTCTCCCGACCACGAACCGCACCGCATCTAACCCCTTCTCACGGACAACACCCAGCTCAGAGACGAACCCTCCACCGAACTCGACAACGACGACGGATCCGGGCGTACTTATCCCGCCCACGGGGAACGACGGGTCCAACTCTGTCTCGGCCAAGTCGATCAGCCCGCTTCCGCTCGAGACGCCGAACGAGGGCGAGAACGGGCTCGAGATCTGGGCGAGCGAGATGGGAGAGGATAGCTACTACGGAGGTGGCGGAGGGGACTTCAATTGGGAAGGCAGTGGGGGGATGGATGGGGCTGGGTGGCTGATCAACTCGTCATAGTTTGGTCCTGTCTGGCGTTGCAGTGCGGTGTCGTTCTTCTCTTCTCAGTGTCTCCGATCTTTCGGCTCGACCTTTATCTACTCCCTTCACCATTAGTCGCACTCTTTCTTCACGCGTTCTCTTCTTCTCTTCTCATCGTTTCTTGATGTGCTCTAGTGTCCTTCTCCCTTCGTTCCATCTATTCTTCGTTCCATCTTTCCCTCTCCTTCCCTTTACGCCCCCTTCATTTCCTTTATCACGAAATCTTCTATCATCCGATCTCAACTCTTTTTCTCTCACCTCCTACCCTTCACAGACTTATTAGAAAAGGTCGATAGTCTAACCCGCACGCGTCGATGACGTCTCCCCGCCGCACGCGAGGCCTCGATCTCGAGCTCACCCTCGTTCGGTCCTCCCTTCTCTCCTTCCGTCCGACTACCTCCCAGCCTTCAGCCGACATGCTCCCCAACCAAGAGCTCTCCGCCATGATGACGATGGCCAAGTCTGGGTCGGACGATCAACCGCCTCTTACTTGTTCGTCCCTACTTGCTTTCGCCTCAGCCCCCGTGAGAGCTCGAGCTCACACCTCCCCCCTTCCCGACCCGTCCACCGTCAATCAGATCTCAACGTCGCCCTCGCCTTCTCCTTCATCATCTTTGACTCTCTCCTCTCTCTCGGCTTCGGCCTTGGGATCGGGACGAGCTTGGTGGTCGCTGCTGTCAGATGTGTCGTTCAACTGAGCGTGAGTCGTCCCCCGTCTCCCTCCTGCCTGCCTCTTTGCCCTTCCTCCCGGGCCGATGCTCACACACCATGTTTACCGGGTGACAAAGGTGATGTCCCTCATCTTGGACTCTATCTTTGCTGCCAACAATCCGTGGGGAGTGGCGGGGATCGTTTGTGAGTCCAATCCGAACAAGGGAGGGGTTCGGGGCTGAGCGAGTGTGAGCGGAGGGGCTGAACTTCGGTGGTTGACGATCTGCCTCGCTCAAACGTAGTGTTGTTGAACATCTTGGGAGCGTTCGAGGCTGGTCAGTTACCCCGTCTCCCTTGCCTCGCGCTCAAGCTGCATATCCTTCGGGCCAGCTGAAGCTGACCTGACCCTCCCTCCTTTCTCGACTCACCTGCTCGCCCCTCGCCCGCTCGTCCGCTCGGCTCGCTTGTGCTCGCCACAGTCTTCAACAAGTCCAAGAAACGCTTCTCCAACATGTTCCCGTTCGTGCTCGCCTCGCTCCTCATGTCGGTCGTGCCCATCTCGATCGCCGGCTCGGCAGCGATGAGGAGACAGCCGTTGTGGAAGCCGAATCAGTATGGTGCGTGTTTCGATCCCCTCTCCTCCATGCAGTAGCTCTCGTACTCGGGGAGGTTTCATACCGCACGGGATCACGCTGGGGAGGAAGCTGACGGGCATTCGTCCCTTGGTTTACGGTTGTCGTTCGTGGGAAACAGTTCCGACGGCGGGGATGTTGTTGGGGAATGCGATCTCTGCGATCGGGGTGGGGACGAGTACGATTTTGGTACGTCGTATCCTATTCTTGCCCGTCCTCTGACGCAACTGACCCCATCCCTCCCTCCCTCCCGTACCCCCTCCCCTCCCTTCACCTCGCCCCCCGCCACTTCACCCACCCATCCCCTCTCCGCCCCCCTCCCTTCCACCCACCCACCTGCCCTCCGCCCATCCCCCCCTCCACAGAAAGAATTCACCGACAACCGGGACAAGATCGAGACCTACCTCGCCATGGGCGCCTCCCGCTTCGAAGCCTGCAAACCCGTCGCCCGGGACGCCCTGAAACTCGCCCTCCTGCCGACGGTGAATCAGATGAGCGTGATCGGGTTGATCTCGATTCCTGGTCTGATGACGGGGGCGGTGTTGGGGGGCAGTTCGGTCGATCAGGCGGGGAAGCTGCAGAGTGAGTTCTGGAGGACGCAGCGCAGGAAGAGGGAGGGGGAGGGGTGACGGAGGGCTGACGCTTTTTCTTGGGTTTGGGGTTGGGTTTGGGTGAACGTCCATCATAGTGATCCTCATGTTCAGTACGTTCCTTCGTCCCTCTTTCCTCCTCCAACCCTTCCTCAGCCCATCCCCATCCCCAACTAACCCCCCCTCCCCCTTCGCCCCCAAAAGTGATCTCCGCCTCCTCGGCCCTCGCTGTCCTCTCGGCCATGACGTTCACCCTCGCGACCGTGTGCGACTCGTCCCACCGGATCCGGGCCGACAGGATCTACGGGACCGAGACCGCGTTCAGTGGCGGGCTCAAATCGATCGGGAGGTGGTTCGGGAGGGTGTGGAAGAAGAGGGTGAGGAGGACGTAGTTGTGTCGAGATGGGGTTGGGAGGGGGGTGGAGAGGTATGGGGAGCGGAGGGGGATCTGTGATGCGATGGTCGTGGGTTTGTCAGTCAGACGAGGGAAGAGAGGTGCGGCGAGAAGGGGAGAGAGGGACGCACGAATGCGAGTTTACTGGACGTCTACGTCGACGCCAGCTTTGGTGAGGGCGAGCATTCATCGCATGAGAGGCCTGGTCGAGAAGTAGAGGGATATGTCAGGCACAGTCGCAAGGTGACGAAGCGGAGGAGAACAGGACACTTACCCTGGCCAGTTTGTCGAGTCTTCGTCACGTGATTTGGTGACCCAGATCACCTTCTCGAGCGACGGCAGACGCGTTCGGTTCACGAGTTCGATGCGGCACTGGTTGTCCGCAGAGTGGAGGGTGGGTCCTTTATGGAGCGACTCGACGACGACGACGACCTTGATCGTGGCGGTGCTCTTGGTAGGTACTCGATCCAGACAGGCCTTCCATCCGGCGGCGTTGACTCCGACCCTTGCTTCGATACTGACTGCCAACTCCTGCAGATTCAGCGCTGCCAAGACCGGGAAGTTCGCGCCGACTCTGGCCAAAGGTAGCATGAGCGAGTTCGGCTTCCGTGCCGAATCGAGCAAGGTATGTTTCGCAAAGACCCGGGGCTCGTTCGTCGTCGAGAACATGCTCATGCTGCACTTGACAAGGCAGGGCAGTGTCCAGCGCGGTTTGGCGACTCCTTCCAGCCATGTTGTATCTTCCAGACCGTCGATGGAGATGGCGACCAGAGACGGAAAGTGCAGGTTCTGCGTGGCTGCATACGCCGACCGGGCCGAGAGAGGAAGGCGGTTGTTCAGGGTAGCAATGCTGAGTCGTCGCAAGGAGGGTGCGAGGGTCCGCAGAGCGAGTAGGGCAGCCTCCCAGTTGGCGTCCCCGACGATGACTCCAGAGAGTCCCCGGAGAGGGACATGATAGGGCTCCGACCTCATCGCAAGCGACGCTAGCAAGTGGACGGACGTGACGAGCGGGCGAGTCGCCGACAGGTGGATGTGGGCGAGTTTCGGGAATCGACGGGCCAACACTAGACTAGCGTGCTCGTACGCTCTCTCGGGCTCGAGATCACCCGGAAGCTGGATCACTCTGACCATCGCGTGGATGGTGTCGCGGTCCGGAAGAGTGCTGAGGAGCTTGGCGACAGCCATCGCCTTCGCGTAGGAGGTGAGAACGAGGTAGGACCAAAAGAACGGGCAAGCAAGCTCCTGTGGAACCCAGGACATCAAGCGAACAGAGTCAGCGGATCATGCGTCAGGTTTGACTCGAGTCTGATGTTGAGGACTGACGTTGACCCTCTTTGAGACGAGCATCAGGGTGTTGATGTCGGCCCAGCGACCGGGTTCGCTCCGGTCTCGCGAGGCCTTCGCATCCTCCGCAAACGACTGGCGCTCGATGCCGAGGTGCGGCAGAGGTGGAGCGACAAAGAAGAAGATTCGAGCCCAGACCTCGGGTGGGATGACGACGGATGGCATCGTGAAAGGCGGATTGAGCGAGGGTGGACGACAGGAGGAAGGGAGGGTCGAGCGCACCTCTCGGCTCGACGCGCAAGGCCGCTCAGTCGACGCGCACCAGACCATCCCTACGTCGACGTCAGGCTGCTCCCAGTTTCACGTAGGGCTTATCCGGATATCAGATGTCGGGAGATTATCCTTGATCGCTTTGCTCGTAGAGTCTATCTGTCTTGGTGAAAGGGTGGTCCGGAGCAGGCCGAGAGACTAGACCTGTTCCTGCTATTCTCTCCAGTCTGTAGGTTCCGCGCCTACATCTTAGATTGATCTGACACCTGAAGGTCTGAAACTAAGACGCTATGCCTTCGAGTCTGGATCAGTCCGTAACTGAACGAACGGTCGGACGACTCTCGGGCGGTCTTGTGCGACGACTTGTTTGGCCGCACATTTTCCGGGATGTCAATGTTTACTCGTAAGCCAAACCAACTCCTCTCTCTCGCTGTGAACTCGCATCTCATCACGCAAGAGCGAGGGCAGGGAGATGCGACGGCCGTCCACGCTGCGGGGAGGCAGGCGGGGGAGGAGACGGCCCTCTGGGTTTCGCGGCCGCGTTTTTTCGACTGGCAGGGGAAGGGAGGGCCGAGGTGAGCTTGCCTTCCGTCTACCACCAATACTTCAAGATGGGAGCCTACAAGTACGTTGCCGAGCTCTACAAGAAGAAGTAAGTCAACAGTCTCCTCTCTCTCTATGTGTCATTGAGCGGCGGCGGTGGGGTGGAAGAGGTCTAGGGCCGACGGAGCAGGAAGGGAGACGATGCTGACCTTTGCGCTTTGTTCACCTCTCTTCCAGGCAGTCTGATGTCATGAGGTTCCTCATGAGGGTCAGGTGAGTTAATGAGCTACTCGTGTGCGGTGTGCAGAGGGTGTGGGTGTGACGGGATGGGACTGGAGAGGACGAGACGGGGTGTCAGACGACGTCCGAGCTGGCGGGAGGAGCAGAGCTGACCTCGCCCCTTCCTCCCTTCCCTCTTGCCCTCGCCTGACCCACTCCTCCTTCGCCCTGACCTCGCCCGACTCGACACCTACCCCATCATCACCGCCCGCCTCTCCTCTTCCCTCTCGTCTATCCCGTCACCTCGTTCGACCCTCTCGCCGCCCGCCATCCCTCGCCAACCGCTCGCCGTCAAATCTCCCTCCGCCCGTCACCTCTGTCCCTACTTCGCCTCCCATCCTCGCCACACACCTCGTGCCACCTCTCTCCCGGATGCGCTCGTGAATTAGGTGCTGGGAGTACCGTCAGCTCGCTGTCGTCCACCGAGCGTCGCGACCCTCGCGACCGGACAAGGCGCGACGACTGGGGTACAAGGCCAAGCAGGGCTACCTCATCTACCGGGTCCGAGTCCGACGAGGAAACCGAAAGAAGCCCGTCAAGAAGGGAGCCACCTTCGGAAAGCCCGTCCGACACGGAGTCAACCACCTCAAGTTCCAGAAGGGCCTCCGAGCCACCGCCGAGGAGCGAGTCGGTCGACGATGTGGTCAGTCGAGCCAGAGTCTCACTCGTGTCGCCTGGGTATGAGCTGACCCCACTTCCTTATCGCTCGCTCAGGTAACCTGCGAGTTCTCAACTCGTACTGGATCAACCAGGACGGTGTGTACAAGTACTACGAGGTCATCCTCGTCGACCCGTCCCACAAGGCGATCCGACGAGACCCGCGCATCAACTGGATCGCCAAGGCCGTCCACAAGCACCGAGAGTCTCGAGGACTGACCTCGATCGGAAAGCAGAACCGAGGTATCGGAAAGGGTCACCTCCACAACCACTCGCCCTGGCGATCGGTCTGGAAGAAGCACAACACCCTCTCCCTCCGACGATGTAAGCAGACCCGTCTCACGTCACTCTTACGCGCCTGCTCGTTCCTGACTCGCTCCGCTTCTCCCTTCCCTTGTCTCGTTCAGACCGATAAACGTAGCCTGCTCTGGGCTCGCGTGGGTTGGTTCTGGTGGTTGGAAGGGGCTGTTAGGCTCTCTTTCGCGTTCTTATGCATCTCTTTACGACATGCAAACCGCATCCGCGCGCGAGACGGTGCAGTCGATGGGCACGGGAAGAAAGCAACGATAGTCGTGGGACGGGCAGCAGGTGGTCTCTGAGCTTGATCTGAGCGGCTGTAGCCGAGCTTCCTAGTCGTCTCAGCAATACGCGTGTGTCGAATGAGCCTGAGAGATTGACAGGCAGCAAGCCCCATCTGAGAGGCGTCTGACATGCGTCACGGACTGGTCGATCGGCAGCAGATGGAGGTAGGGCGGCCGCGTCGAGCTCAACACTTGCCCGTGCGCGGACGAGAGGACGAGCTCGAGCTCACCTTCGCCGGGCTCCTTCCGACGACGACTCTCCCTCCCTTCGCACCTCGCTACACCTCGCTACAGCACGCAACTATGCCTCTCGTCGACCTCCCGAACAACGTCTGGACCCGAATGTTCTCGTTTCTCGCTCCTCCTCTGCCGTTCATTGGAACAGAGGACAGGTCGATCGCCGAGGACGCGAAAGCATGGAGGGGGGATCTCCTCGCCAAAGGACAGTGGAAGGACATCGACGCCCTCATGCTCGTATCAAAGCGGCTCAACGTACGTGCAGATCAACCGCTAGACTCCACTGTTGCTCAAGCGTCTGCTGACGCTTCTCTTGTCCAGGATGCAGGAGCTGGCCGAACCGATCTTCTGGTCAAACCTCGTCCTCTCCTCAGGCTCCCGAGCTCGGTGGATCTTGGGTCACTGGCTCAGTCGCGTGTCAAGCAACATGCGGCGCAAGAGCCAGAGCGTGAAAGTGCTCCAGCTGCATGATGTCTCCCTCCTGGACGACGACCCAGACAACTCTTCGGGCTATTTCCCAGTTCTGCATCTTCTTACGATGCTGCCCTCGATCGTCCATCTCCACGTCCGATCCGACACCTCAAAACCCGTCCCGCAGCGTCTTCTTACGTCGCTGGTCCTGCGATGCAAACATCATCCATCCTTGGAAGGAGTGACTGGACTGGTGGTTGCCGACTGCGACCATGACATCTTGACGATCATGCTACGGACCCTCGCTCCTTCTCTTCAGAGACTGTCCATCTCCAGCGTCCGTTCCAAGACGTCTCCCTTTGGAGTTTTTGGACGTCTTCATGCAGTCGATCTGCCGGCGTTGGTCGCGTTCGCGGTCGGCTCGTCTTTGGCCGACGACGAGGCCGACCGGCTGGAAGAGAACATCTTCGGGCTATGGAAGATGCCTCTCCTCGAGAAGCTAGTGATCGGAGTCAACGCGGACGGCACGAAGGATCAAGGAAGCGGACTCGAGCTTTTCGACTGCGAACGAGACGAATACGAGCCAGTCGAGCGGGTCTTCATCCCTGACTTGCTTGGACTTGCCGACGACGGTTACGCCAGCGTACGAGCCAAGGAGCTAGCCATGGGGTTCGACACCAACACGAAGCCCCTGATCAACCTCAAGGAATACACGGAGACGCTCGAGAAGGCTTATGATCCCAAGGTGACCCTCGTCGAATCTGTCGTTGGGGTCCAATCGCCGTCTAAGTCCGCCAAGATCAACGCCCGCCATCACATGCTCGTCGAGCTCGTCAACCTCAGGAGGATGCCCACTCTCAAGAAGGTCGTCTGGGTCTCGGCAGTCAAAGGAGATGCAGGGGCTCTCTGGCCAGCGTCAGTCCTCTTTCTCTACCTGCGCCTAGCCTGGCCTCGCCGACTGAGACTCACATCGCTTCGTTCCGGGTGCACTTCTCAGGATCCTCATCCAGTGGGTTCTCGATCTGATCAAAGCCGGCGTCGAGTTTGAGATCCAGTAGTACCGTCTCGGTACGTCTCCGCTGCGACAGTCCCAGTCGTCGTTTCGCTCTCGGTACTTCCAGTCCCGGGCTAACCCTTCTCTCTGCTTTTGTCCTGCAGGCTATCATCCTCGCACCACGATTCCGCGCCTCTTGCGAGTCACCTCGTCCTTCTCTCTCTCTCTCCCTTTCTCTCTTTCTCTCTCCTCGCCCTTTACGACCCACACGAATCACATGCCCATCCCTTTCCCATCACATCAGTTTCGTCATCTCCGTCCCCTCCCTCACAAACCCACCCCACTCGTCCCGCCACCCGTCCATCTTCCCCCTGAGCCCCTTGAGCGCCAACGTCGCCTGCACCCACCCCATGAACGCGTCGTCGTTCTCCGGGATGAAGAACGACGAGAGGAGGGAGAGGATCGTCTCGAACGAGGCGTCGGGTGAGGAGAGATTCTCTGGGGCGACCAACGGGACGCCCGAGCGAGTGAAGATGGGAAAAGGGTTAGGGGTCAGTGCGGTGAGAGAGGAGAGGAGAGGAAAGGGAATGTGGACGTTACCCCGGAAAGCCCAAAGGATCCCGACCGACACCACGACGAGCAGGTCTCGTCCCTCGAGAAAGAACGCGTCCCACACCCTCAGCTGCGTATGAAACGGCAGCGTCGTCGAGAACAGGGTGATGTACCACTTTGTCGCGTACGACGAGGTCGAGATCATCTCCTTCTTCTGCTCGGTTCCAAAGTGGGGGTGAGGTGAGCGAGGGCCGGTCTGACGCGCACACGAGAGGACAGGAGAGAGGGTGACTAGGACCGACGAGGGCGTTGTACACCTCCGGGAGCATCGACTCGAGGATCCGCTCTTGGACGTAGAACGCCTCGAGCATCCCTGGGAAGCCAGGCTCAAAGATCGAGTGGAGGTCGTACGAGTCGTGTAGGCGGACGAGGAGGGTGTAGGTCCGCTGTGACAAAGCCCGGCAGATCGCGCAAGGACCAGGTCAGCTTGACGGATGACAGGAGGGTGATCGAGGGTATAGGTGAGAAAAGGGGGGACGAACCTCGGCGGAGAAGTAGCACAACAGGTTGGCCGCTATGGACCCCATGCCTTGGCAGTAGCCACAGTCGGGACAGTTGAGGGAGAAGGAGTGGAGGGAGTGGAAGAGGGCGCGCTGGCTGGAGGCGGGAGGAGGCATCAAGAAGGCGTCAGATGGGCGCGGTCCGAGAGGAGAAAGGAGGAAGCCGGCTCACCCGAGTCCGTATCTTGTGTGGAAGAGGACGTGACCCGAGATGGTCCGAGGTACGTCGAGGTCGATTTGAACATCAAAAGTCGAGGGTTGGTCGATGCGGACCTGATTAAGCGAAGTTGGACAGTCAGCGCAGGCGAAGTCGACCGGACGCGCCAGAACAAGACTGACCTGGTACTCCTCGAGCAGTTGCTCGTCCGTTGCCCGCCCTTTGCCCTTGCTCGCCTTTGACTGCATCTGGTCGATCAGCGTCCCCCATGCGGCTGCACGCCACCGATCCGGCACCCCCTTGTACACGCGCCGAGAGACCTACAGCGCAAGGCAGAGTCAGATTCCATCTCTCCACGAACGAGCGCAGATGACCAAGACTCACCTTTGCCTTCTTGCCTTCTACCCAGTCCCATGCGACAACGTTCCCACCCTGATCGATGCGCTTCTTGACCATCATCCGCTCCCACTTTGCTACCCGCGCGACCTCGCGCTTCTCGTTCGCAGTCGAGGCAGACGCACCAGCCTCGTCGCGAGGCTGCTCGCCCATCGTCGGTGGTGTGGGTGTAGACGGGCGGGTGCTTGACTTCTTGGGCGTGAGCGTCTTGGGTGCAGTCAGGGTGGGCGTCGGGATGGCGAAGATGCGATGCTCGGACCGGGTCGAGAGCGGGGAGTGGAAGAAGCCGTACCTGCAGCGAAAGAGAAGTCAGTCAGGATCTGAAACAAGGACGAGGAGTGTACAGATGATCGGACTGACCTGTCGAGTGTGCCTCGCATCTGCTTCTCGACCTCGTCGATCCCGTCAACCTCCTTGCCGAAGCGAGCGACACTCTTCCGGTTCAGCTTGGACCGTTCGCGAGTGCGTTCGATGCCCTCTTCCCATCCGTCTCCAGTGACTCCTACGACGTCCAGGCGGGCGTAGGTTGATCTGACGTGGAACGAGTCCTCCTCTGTCGGGAGGGGCATCGCCGAGAAGGAAGGCGCGTGAGCTCAACATCGTGCCCCTCCCTCGGGGTCCTTCATGCGCCTCGCCAGAGTGTGGGACTCACCTTCGTCTGCTCCTCGTATGCTGCCTGTGAAGCTCGCTACGCTCTGTCCTCCTGCGTCGCTCGGTCTTCCTCCTGGACCAGGTCCGTGACGGTGACCTGCTCCCGGTGTCGTTGGGGCTGGTCCTGCTTGGCCGTTGGACGAGCGCCTCGACCTTGCTCCTGTCGGTACTCCGGGCGAGTCTCCCTCTCCATCTGACTCTCCCGAGGTTGAGGCTCCCGCTGACACTCTGCTGTGAGAGCCGTTGGGCGGTCCTCGTCCTCCTCCGTGTCGAGGGAGGGATCCGGTGATGATGGCTCCCTCGTCCGCCGACGGCCGCAGCGTCTCCTCCTGCTCGAGCTCACGCTGCCGCCCTCCCCAGCTCGCGCGACGGTGGTTGGTGTCCGAGTGGTACATGTCAAATATCGAGCCTGCGACCTCCTCCGAGACGTTGCTCGGCCGAGGAAGAGCCCCGTCGTGGTCGTCGTTCATGTCCGTCGACGCGGAGGGAGTGTGCACGATCCGGGGAGGAGACGCAACATGGGAGGAGATGGGGGTCGAGTAGCGCGAAGGGTTGCTCGAGGATGGATCGTGCATAGGTGTCGAGCTCGAAGGTGAGCCGCGAGGGCTGTCGTTGACGGTGTCGTGAGAGGTGGGTCCGACGAGGTGATGAGAGGGACGGGCGCGTGTACCGCGACTGGGAGGCGGAGCTGGACGACGAGAGTCAGAAGCCGAGATGGAAACGGGAGAGGGACTGCAGAGATCTGAAGATGACGAGGCGAGGTGTCGCGGTGTGTGTGTAGCTCCCGAAGGAGGACGTGTCGGCGGACGGGCGAGGTCGGGGATGGAGGTGAGCTCGGGACGAGGAAACGCGAAAGCTCACCCCTGCTCGGGTGGACCCAGACACCCACATTTCTCCAATTTCATCATCGCTGCCATCCTCGTCGTCACTCGACAAGCTGAACGTTCACTCTGGTCAGTTTGCCTTGCGAGGCAAGGCTCTCTTTGCCCCCCTTGGCCCCGGACGGGATAGTGGCAAGCGCGGACCACGAGCTCACAGCGAGAGCTGACCACCATGCTCGACGTTGCATCATCTTGGTCTTCCACAGTTGCTCGGCCTCTCTGTTGAGATACGTCTTGAAGCAGAGCACCCGAGAGATGTCTACTCTGGACGAGGTCGAGCGAGAGTGAGCTTCTCTGTTCTTCCGGAGACCCCGGACGGACATCTCCACGAGTCTCGACTGTCTGCTTGACTGACCTGCCTCGTCCGTACTCTTTCAGGTGCGAGGAGCTTCTTCGGAAGACGGAGCTCCCTCAACGGCTGCTCTCTGGTGATCTAAGCGTAGACAGAGGGCCGGTCGCAAAGAGGAGGAGAAGCGCTTCACCCGATGCCCCGTCACCTTCGCGGTCAGTGTGCGTGCCGCCGCTGGGAGTCACTCAAGCTCACCGCGACCATGTTCGGTCCTTACCAGACGCACGTACCAGACCGAGCAGATCGCTTCCGTCTTCTCTGCGTCCGACCATCCGACCGTGGAAACCGAAAAGCGCGACCCTCGCGTGCTTCGCGTAGTGAGCTCGCAACGCTCTTGCTGTCCTCATCTTTATTGGATGCTAACTTTGTATGCGATCTCCACTTTCATAGGAGATCAGCTCTGCGGTAAAGGAACACGACCTTCGTCACTTCTACTCGCGCTACGGGGTTGTGCTTTTGTGAGTCGCAGACAAAGCGGCAGTGCGAATCTAGCGCGAGATCCGACAATTTCTCTAAAGAATTCTGTATTTCGTGTCTCAGTATCACACCTTTTGTTTCACCAAGCAAGATCCTGATCCGACATGTCCGGTTCAAGACGGCAGAAGCGGGTCAGTCGCTTCCGTTGCACTGCAGCCTTCCGCTCGGCCAGGCCTACCTCAGGCTAACCTGCTTGAGGTCAATTACAGCGCGGACCGCACTCGTGGAAGGCAACGGTCGAGTTATCGGCACCCACGTTGTCGAGGCAAAACAAGCCACCCTGTCGGAGCTGGACCAAGAGCGTCCGATGCAGCAACCTGAGTCCAAGACCATCCATATCGCAGTCAGTCTCGAGACTGAATAAGTCGTGATAGCCGATCCTGACCCAACACATGTGCCGCGAATGTCAGAACATCGCTCCGACTCTGTCAGATGTGGACTTGCTTGCTGCGCTCAAAAGCCGCGGTCATGTCATCATCTCGTGAGTCCGATGAGAGCACGGAAGCTTACGTTCTGGCTAGAGGCTGAAATGTGTTGCTTTCTATAGGTTTCGTCGACCTCTGAGCCGCGTTCTGTCGCCAGGTCACGTCGGATTTGCCTCGTTCTTGACGACAGAAGAGGCATAGCGAGCGCGACAGGATATGGACAGTGAGTTCTCTTGTTGAGCATCGTTCTTTTTGATCATGAAGCTAATCGAGCACCCTGGTTCTCACACGCAGACCGTCGACTGGGCTTCGGTCCCATCGCCGTCAGCATGGCCAGATCGGACAGCGTCAAGTTTACCCCGTTGCCGTTCACTACTGCCCCGATTGCAACACAGCTCATCAAGTCCAAGGGGAGCCCGGACACGGTCGGTCCCGTCGATGCAGGCCACTCGCAGAGGACCAGTCAAGACGAGACGGACGAGTTCGGACGCATGCGACGAGACTAGGCAGCGAGTCGCACCGTGCAGCGTCAATTTATTCCCACCCACACCAAGTATACCATGCCGTATGAGTCGTTCGAGTGTCTTTGGTCAGGGGTGCTCGACGATGGCGGCTTGCCTCGAAGTGCTCGTCACGCTCGGTCGTTTGGTGAGCTCGCGTCGTCTGGCCGGTCCCCCTTCGTGACCTGCTCCAACGCCCACCGTCCTTCCGCCCCTTCGCCTCCCTTTCTTCTTTCCTTCCCCCCCTCCCCCACCACATCATGAACGTCTTTGCTGACGAGGTAATTCGAGCTGCTGCTTTGCGCGCTGGGAGTCTGCCCAGGAGGAGCGTGAGCTGAGCTGACAATGTTCTCTCGTGTTCCTCTCGTTGACCAGGCCGGAGAGGAGCGAGGAGAGAACGCGCGATTGAGTTCGTTCGTAGGAGCCATGGCGCTCGGAGATCTCGTCAAGAGCACACTCGGACCCAAGGTACGTCCGAAAGAGAAGGGAGGACGAGACTCGAGCTCGGAGTGAGGTCGAGGTCGTTCTTTGAGCTCGAGCTGACCTCACGTCCCTTCCTCCCCGGCCATGCGCACCTCAGGGAATGAACAAGATCCTTCGTGAGTCCACAGTCGAGTCGTATCAGCTCTAAGATGCTCCCTTGCTGACCATGAGCTCTGCTCGTCTCTTGGTCCTCAGAGTCTGCGTCCTCGGGTGAGATTACGGTCACGAACGACGGGGCGACCATCCTCAAGTCAATCTCGCTCGACAACGCCGCCGCAAAGATCCTCGTAAACATCTCAAAGGTCCAGGACGACGAGGTCGGAGACGGAACCACCTCGGTGTGCGTGCTCGCGTCGGAGCTGCTCCGGGAGGGAGAGAGGCTCGTAAACATGAAGATCCACCCCCAGACGATCGTAGAGGGTTACAGGATCGCATCAAAGGCGGCCCTCGACGCTCTCGCAGCAGCAGCACAGGACCACGCGTGAGTACAGACTTGATCATGGCTTCTCTCGATGGTGGCGCTGCAAGCTCTGGAGGACACCTCGACCATCACGTCTGGAGTTGGCCGAGATGTTGAGCTCGAGCTGACCGACTTTTCGACCGTGACCTCACGTCCCTCGTCTTGATGGTGTCTATGCAGCTCGGACCCTGTCGCTTTCCGTCAAGATCTGGTCAACATTGCCCGCACGACGCTTTCGTCCAAGGTTCTGTCTGAGAACAAGGACTACTTTGCCAACCTAGCCGTCGACGCCGTCCTCAGGCTCAAGGTCCGTGCTCATTCACCTCGAGCTCACTCGCACGCTCTGAGCTGACCAGTCGGTGTTTCGCTCGGTCGCAGGGATCTACGGATCTCGAGCACATCCAGATCATCAAGAAGGTCGGAGGCAAGCTCACGGACTCGTACCTCGACGAGGGTCAGTTCAGCTCGAGCCCACCTTCCCCCTCTCGCTCGCGCCACACACACGCGTCGAGCTCATGAGCTGACCTTCTCTGCTCTCTCTTATGCTTCAGGCTTCATTCTCGAGAAGAACATTGCTGTCAACTCGCCCAAGAGGATCGAGAACGCAAAGATCATGATCGCAAACACCTGTGCGTCCCCTCGCTCCCAGTTCGACACGCGTCTCGAGCTCGACCGCTGACCACTTCGTCCGTCTTCTTTGACCGTCACAGCGATGGACACGGACAAGATCAAGATCTTCGGAGCCCGAGTGCGAGTGGACGGAACCGGCAAGCTGGCCGAGCTCGAGCGAGCCGAGAAGGTCCGTCGCGTCGCCCGTCCTCAACAGCCCTCCTGACTTGCCAGCGCTGACCCATCCTGCCCTCCATCTCGACCATCGTCTTACCACCCACAGGAGAAGATGAAGGCCAAGGTCGCCCTGATCGCCTCGCACGGAGTCACGTGCTTCGTGAACCGACAGCTGGTGTACAACTACCCCGAGTCGCTGTTTGCCGAGCACGGCATCATGTGCATCGAGCACGCAGACTTCGAGGGTGTCGAGCGACTCGCGCTCGTGACGGGTGGAGAGATCGCGTCGTCGTTTGAGAAGTTGGAGGGGGTCAAGATTGGACGGTGTGATCTGATCGAGGAGATCATGATTGGAGAGGATAGGGTCAGTCCGGTCGCTACTTCGTCTGTTTCTGTGTCTCCTCCCCCGTTCGCTGACTTCTTCCAAACCCGTGCTTGAACAAACAGCTCATCAAGTTCTCCGGAGTCGCCGCCGGCCAGGCGTGCACGGTCGTCCTCCGAGGAGCGACCTCGCAGATGGTGGACGAGGCCGAGCGATCGCTGCACGACGCTCTGTCGGTGCTGTCGCAGACGGTCAAGGAGTCGCGGGTCGTGCTCGGAGGAGGGTGCTCCGAGATGTTGATGAGCAACGCTGTCGAGGAGGAGGCGAGGAAGGTGTCGGGCAAGAAGGCCATCGCCGTCGAGGCGTTCTCAAAGGCGTTGAGGCAGGTCAGTTCATCTTGGCTTTGCCCACCCTCTTCGCTCGACAGAGCTTCAAGAGGAACTCTCGCTGACCTCCGATCTCTCTCCCACACCCTCCTTGCAGCTCCCTACGATCCTCTCCGACAACGCCGGGTACGACTCTGCCGACCTCGTCTCCAAGCTTCGCGCCGCCCACTACGAGGGCCGCTCCGACGCCGGACTCGACATGAACCTTGGTGAGATCGGGTCGATGCGGAGACTGGGGATCACAGAGTCGTACAAGCTCAAGAGGCAGGTGGTCAGCAGTGCGAGCGAGGCGGCAGAGATGATCCTCAGGGTGGACAACATCCTCAGGGCTGCGCCGAGGAGGAGGGAGGGGAACTAGAGGGGTTGAGGGACAAGAGGAAAGATGAGAGATGTGATGTGACACTAGATGACTTGCGAGAGAGAGGAGGATGGAAGAGAAAGGGTCATGATGATCGGATACGAGACGTAGGGGCGGTCGCTTGAGGCGGGATATGGCGTGCTTTGCAGAGAGGCTCGGATAGACAGAGGAGATCTGAAAAACGATGTGAAAGGAGCGTTGTGATTCTCAGCGGCGGCGTTGGAAACGCTGGTCGGCGCAAGGACTGACCGTTGGTCCTCTTACTCGATCTCGAAGAGGACACCCTGTCGTCCGAGGCTGTGGATCCATTTGGCAAGTGTCCTGTATGCGTGAGGGAGAAGGGCAAAGTGAGGAAGAGGTCGTCCTGACGGGGCGATATCGGTCGGACTAACGTAGACCAGACCTGCTCCTGCTCCCGAGGACCGGCTGAGACCCAGACGACCTTGTCCAGGGCTGGAAGACGCCTCGTGTTGACAAGCTCGATGAGGCAGATGTCCTCTTGATGTAGTGGCGGTCTCTGTGACTCACCCTCGACGATGACGATGACCTCCAATCCCGGAGCTTGACCTGAAGGAGCTTGATCTAAAATTCCTCGGAAGTCGTTGAGACCGAGTGGGAACGTCACTCCAAGCTTGAATGCGACCTCTTTGGGCTGATGTTTCGCCACCCTGCCAAAGCTGCGTGCGGCGGATATCATTCCCGGAAGGTATAGGGAGTTGCATGAGGCCGAGTTTCCGTCCCGGCGCGCCCACGTCGATGGACCGTGCGGCATAGAAGGAGAGATGCGAGATCCTATGGCCATCTTGGTAAGCGAAGGCATGCTCCATCGGGCAAAGAGGACCTCCTCGATCCAGACTCTGTTCGGTCCGGGCTTCAATGCCACGCAAGAGCCTGTCGCGAGAGCCTCAAGGTGAGGAGATGGGGCAGGCTGGACGCCGTGGAACGATGCAGCAGTCGGAGGTCCGATGCCGAGAGTCCAGAGCGACAGCTGTCGGAGAGAAGGTGCGAGGATGCGTAGGGCGAGCATAGCTGCATCCCAATTGATCCCCCCGAGCAACAGCCCTGTCAAACCGGTCAGAGGCACGTGACGATCTGGATCCCTCGCGGCCAAATGGACGAGCGTGACAAGGGAGGTCGGGACGAGGGGTTCCGAGCATAGGTGGATGTGTGTGACGTTGTGGAGGTAGCGGAGCAGCCGAAGGCACGGGTGCTCGCCGGTCTCGCTGTTGAGGTCTTGAGGCAGGACGAGGACCTTGACAGAACCGAAGATGACTTCGCGCATGGTCTGCGAGCCATATACCAGCAGCTTGAAGCAGATTCGCGCACGGCTAGTGGAGGTGAGGACGAGATACGACCAGAAGATCGGAGAGACGAGCCCCTACAACGCGCGCCAGACATATCGCGAGGTCAGTCCACACCTCCCAAGTCCCAAAGAAGCTGACCACAATCGGACGTACATTGACTCTTTTCGAGACAAGCATGAGGTTGTCGATGTCCTTCCACAGGCCCGGTCCGTCGTCGCCTCTCCACTGCTTTGCGTCCTCGACAAACGACTCCTTCTCCATCCCGACGTGCGGGAGAGGAGGCGCGACAAAGAAGAAGATCCTGGACCAGACCTCGGGCGGGATGACGATGGCCGGCATGGTGAAGGTAAGGAAGTGGTGCAGCGAGGAGATTGATGTGGTCGAGGTCAGGGAGCATTCGAGCTCACCGCCGCCTCTCGACCTCTCACGACGACTACGTCAGCTCGCCATGCCTCCCGCCGACGACTCTCTCCTCTCCATCTCAACCTCGTCCTCCAACGTCTCTCCCTCCCGCGAACCATCGCACGGCCACTCTCTCTCTCCCTCCCCTGGTCCGACGCACACGTCCGCGTCCCAATCCCCCTCGACGCCTGCGATCGACCCAGACGCGCCCGTCTCGTCCATCGCCTCGTCCGCACCACCCTCCCCACCCTCAACAGCAGACGGGTCCGACGCGCACCTGACGGACGGCGAGTTTGCGCAGAAGATGGACCAGGAGGTGTTGAGGTTGGGTGAGGTGACGGACCATGAGGCCAAGCTCAACAGGAGGGAGGACTGGCTGAGAGAGGTCAGGGACGCAGCTCAGACAGTCAGGGACGGGCAGGTGGCCGTCAAGGTCGAGGATGGGGAGGAGACGGAGCAAGGAGAGGGTGGCAAAGGTGTGAAGGGAGAGGCAGGTACGTCCGCAGAGTAGAGAGGGAGGGAGGCCATGTTGAGCTCGACGAGTTCCTCCTTGGGCGACGTAGCTGACCGCCCGTCCGCTTCTTTGCCCCTCCGTCGCTCGCAGCCTTCCTGCGCCAGTCTCATCGTTACCTTACCAAGCAGCTCAAGTCTCTCGAGACGGACGACTGGATGTTCTCGTCCGCCGAGCCAGACGTCAACACGCCCTGGAACCAGGACCGGCTCTTCGTCCCGGCCACGCAACTCAACATGGCAGCAGGCAAGCGAGGATGGGGAAACGAGAGGGACGCCATGGACGAGGACGCGACCATGGAGATCGTAGGGCAGGACGATGGAGAGGTTTGGGGACGGAGCGGGCGCTAAGAGCAGGAGGACAGGCGGGCGTGCGAGCGGAGACGGGCGTGTGTGACGACTTTACGACCAATGTATGTACCCTTACTCTGTCTAGAGCCCGGTGGTGCTTGTAGTCAGGCAGAGACGGTGCCTGGGCCGTCAGATGGCGACGGCACGGCCCTCGTCACGTCCGCCTCGAGGGGAGCCCTCTGACATCTGGGCCTTGCCCTTGCCCTTCGCTGCCGCTCGGATCTCCTAGGCGACCGATTCAAACATCCTGGATCTGGATCCACGTCACGATGATCGCTCTTGTCTATCTCCTCGCCCCTTCTAGACTCTGCTCGGTCCGGCCTCCCAACGACGCCTTCTTCGACATCACCTCCCTGCGGTCGTACGCTTCGCCTAGGCTTTTCCTATCTTTCAGCAGGCGATCAGATGGACGGGAGCCTTTGCGGGTCAAGATACAGTATCTGGGACGGGACGACGGGACAGGTCGCGTAGGATAGCTTAGGCATTGCAGATCGCAAGAGAGGAGAACAGACACAGACACAAAGGCGAGACCGAGCACGAACGAAGGGCAGAACGCAAAAGAAGATAGACAAGAAATGAAGAGAGATACCGAAAAGAAAGAAGAAGAGGAGAGACAGTCCGTGGATTCGTATGAGAAGTCGTGTGTATGTATGAGAGCGTGACTCGTGTCGATAGGTCGTTCGTGAATAAGTAACAGCTCGTCTAGCGGTCATCAGGGTTGGCGATCCCCAACCTCGCCCTCGGCACGGCCACATAGCTCGCACTCGGCTTCTTCGTCTTCTTGACCACGTTCAACGGCTGGGTCGTAGCGAGCTCGAAGGCGGCGACCGTGTCCTTGACAGACCGACGAGCGGCAGCTGGGAGGGTGAGGGTAGGCGAGTAGGTGACGGATGCGCCGGAGGAGGAGGAGGAGGAGGGCGAGGAGGTGGTAGGTGATTTAAGGGTGGGAGGAGCGAGACGGGGGCCGGATGGTTTGGCCGTGGAGCGACTCCAGGAGGATGAGGTCGAGGAGGGCTGGGTGCCGAGGGGTGGGCTGGTAAAGGCGATGAGGTCGGGCGTTGAAGGTGAGATGGGCTGATCGTCGAAGGGGTTCTTGGCCTCGTCGTCAGGCAGACTTGACTCGCGTAGACTGCTCGAGGACGAGTCCTGTCGCCGAAAGTCGAACGACTTTCCGTCCGACCCAAGGTCCGGCGTTGTGTTGGCTAACGACGGCGCCGAGGTCGAACCTGAGGCGGTCCTGTTGCGACGGACGATGTCCATCTGTGCGAGTCGCTCAATCTGCTCCGAAGTGGCAGTCCTGGCGCTGCGGAGACTGCTGAGACTCTGCTCCTGCTGGTGTCCTCCGAGCGTGTTTCTCTTGAAGCCGGTCATCCACTCTTCGTCGAGCGAATCCAGTACGGGCGGTGTCGAGGGATCTCGAAGATTGTACAGCCGCGGGCCCATAGCCGTCATCGAGGGCAGGCTCGTCAGAGGAGGAGGCGACTTTGACCGCAGGCCGAGCACCTTTCGCCACCCTCCTTGCGACTCGGACCGGCTGATGTGGTGGTGGCCGGCGTAGATGTATCCGTCCGCGGCAGGCATAGGTGGGAGAGGCTGAGCGGGGTGGTGGTGTGTGTTGGAGGAAGAGTGGTCGTTCGAGGTGTTTGATGAGAGGGGATAAACGTCGTGCGAGTCGGA
This sequence comes from Mrakia hoshinonis, assembly GCA_036245725.1. Lineage (NCBI taxonomy): Eukaryota > Fungi > Basidiomycota > Tremellomycetes > Cystofilobasidiales > Mrakiaceae > Mrakia > Mrakia hoshinonis. The sequence goes on from BTPH01000087.1 coordinate 173,951, forward strand.
CGAGTGCGAGTGGCCAGAGTCCGACATGTCTGAAGGAGGGAGCGAGGTAATGGGGAAGTTTGTGCCCGGGTAGAACGAGGTCATCTTCTCGGACCGAGGGAGCGGCGTCCGGGGCGCGTTGAGCTTGGCAGACATGAACGGCTGGAGAGGAGCGGCAACGACGGCAGGATGGGACGAGGCGAACGCGTCATGGTCGTCCGAGAACGGGTCGTCCAGCAACGGAGACTCGCCACCATTCGCACCCCGTCCGTTCGGCGCGAGCAAACTCGAGACCTCCTGCATGTCGGCAGGGTAGGCTCCGCTCGCGCCGAGGTCGCCTCCGTCCAGCTCGGCCCAGTCTCGTGCTCCTCCGCTGGCTCCTGAGGCGTCTCTGCGTGCGCCGCTGTTGACGAGACTGCCGACAAAGCTCGAGCTTCGGTTCCAGATGCCCATGCCTGCCCAGCCTCCGTGCTCGCCGATCCTTGACCGCTCCTTCTCCTCGCCGTCCTCACCGAGGTCGGGCGAGCGAGGAGGGGGGTAGGTCTCGAACCGTCGAGTGTCCTCGTCTCCGAGCATGTCCACTCGAGCCATCTTGGACCTGTCGCCAGCTCCGACTGCTGCGAGGACGCCAGTTGCCATCGCACCCAAGCCAGCACCAAACCTCATCCGCTTGGAGGGCCGACCGTCTGCCCAAGCACCAGCCTCGCCGTCGTCATCTCCGCCTCGGACGAGCCCCTTGCCCTCCCCGTTGCCTCGACCTCGCTTCTCTCCTGCTGCCCATCCACCCTCCCATCCACGCTGCTTGCGTCGGCGGATGATGAGCGCTCCACCTGCGACGGCGACGAGAGCGAGCAGTCCAAAGGTCGATCCGACCGCGATCGCAAACTTCTTGGTCACCGGGAGACCAGCACCAGCCTCGTCGTCCGACGAGCCGGTCGAGGTCGCTTTCGAGGTGGTTCGGCGTCGGGTGCTGGTCAGGTATCCAGGGAGGACGCCAGTGTAGGTCGCTGGGTTCCAGGTGCCTGTCGCCGACGGATTCGAGCCAGAAGACTGAGCTCCACTGGGCACGGATTCAGACGTGCGAATAACCTCGGTCGCATAGGTCGAGGTCGAGTAGAATGTCTCGGAGACGCCATCGACGTGGACGATGGTGAGCGTCGGGATCAACGACGTCGCCGTCTCGGTGGCCGTGACGAGAACCGGAGCCACAGCCGAGGCCGAGACCGATGCCTGCGAGTTGGATCCGCTCGTTGAGGGTGGATCGTTGGTGTTGGTGGCGCTGTTCGGGTTGAAGGTGTCGAGGTAGGCGTTTGTTCCGAGGTCGTACAGGTAGAGAGACGCGTCGGCCGCAGAGTCGGTCTGGTAGCCTCCAAAGAACATGACCTGCGACTTTCCGATCGCGACACCCTGGTGACCCATCCGAGCACCAGGACCTGCAAAACCCAGAGAACAAAATATCCTTAGCCATGGAGCAAAGGTTGATACCGCGACGAGATTGAGACTGACCTGTGCCTGCTGGCTCGACGGCGATCCAGGCGCTCTTCTCGAGGTCGAGCACCCATGCGTCGTTCATCACCTCGCCCAGTCCACTCGTACCCTTTGCACCTCCGTGGACAAACACGCCGTTCCCGCTTCCGAGTGTGGTCGCAAGGTGTCCCCGTCGACCTTCGGGTGCGGACTCTCCGCCGAGAGTGATGGTCGCCCACTCTGCGTTGGCGTTCGTGGTGTCTAGCGTGTACGCGGTCCGGAGCGAGGGAAGAGACGAGGTCGTGTACGAGTATCCACCGAGGAGAAGCAGCGTCCTGTTGGGCAGGCAGTGGAGGGTGGGCTGGACGAGGTCGAGCGGGAGGTTGGCCGAGAGGGGGGTGAAGGCGCCCGAAGTGTACGAGTAGGTCGTGAGGAAGCCGAGGTTGGATCCGTCGCCTCGCATGCCTCCGGTAAGGTAGACCGTGTCGCCGATGGCTGCAAGAGCAACGAGGTTGAGTGAGCTGAGCGTTCGCGCGAGCTCAGGAGTCTGGGGTCCTCTCAGCGAGGGGTGCTCGGTGACGCCGAGGGTCATGTCTGAAAGCGAAACTCACTACAGGATGCTGCTCCTACTCTTCGCATCGGTTCTCCTCCCCAACCGGACTCATGTTGGGTAAAGGCTCCTCCCTGACTGGATCTCGACCAGGCCGAGTCGTCTCCAGTCTGGACGGCTGTGCCGGGCGAGCCGTCTCCTCCAAAGCTCCACACGTCTCCGTTGGGGAGGACCTCCATGTTGGCCCACGCGTACGGAGGTGCAGACCCTGTGTCGGACTGTGTAATGGCTGGTGTGGATGTGGAGGAGAGCTGGGAGGACGAGGTGAGGCTGAAGGGTTCCGAGAGGGGGACGACCACAAACGTCGACGATGTCGGAGACGACGTGTACGTCTGCCCATCAGGAGAGCTCGTCTTGCCAGACGAAATGAGCAACGAGGGTGGTGAGGGAAGGAAGACCATCGAGTGGGCCCATCTGGAGCAGAAGGATGCACAGAAGGAAGGACGAGGTGAGCTCGAGCTATCGATCCAGATCCCCTGTCGCTCAACATTCCGGACGAGAGCGCATCACTCACCGGGCATCCAGAGCCTCAACAGACGAGGGGGACACAACCAGCAGCAGAGCGAGAGCGAGGTGGAACGGACGCGTCCGTGACCGGCGAGGAGAGGGTGGAGGAGGAGGCGCCATGGTGGTGGGAGGTGACACCGCAAACAAGCCAGAGGGGGGAGGATCCGAAAGGGCGGAGCGAGCGTCAGAGGGGGTCGCAGGAGAACAGGCCGAGACCCGTAAAGGGTGGTCGAACGAAGGAAGGGAGAGAGAGTGGCAGAGGTGAAGGTGGCGCTGGAGGAGTTGGAAGGCGAGCGAGATCGAGGGTGAAGTTGGGAGGTTGATGTGCCTGGGCGAGGCTTCATCACTCAACACGCCCGCCCCCGACCGGACAAAGGAAATCAGGCCCGACCCACGCGACAAGCACCGACCGATGAAGCACATCTTCCTCCCAAACCTGCGCCAGACAAGCCAAACTCATGCAAAGAAGCTCTGAGACCGTGCCCATGAATATCGATCATAATTTCTTGTTCTTGCCGAGAAAGGCTGCTCGGGCTCGCTCACCTCGCGTTGGGCCAGTGTGTTCCTCACTCTCCTCAAATCCTCGCTTGAGTTATTCGCCGACAAGTTTGATCAGAGCTGATCCCACTCCCAGAGTTCCTTTCGTCGGCCTTCCCGCGAGAGACAGACACATCGGACGTTGTCTCCATCCGACATTCCCTCCTCCTTCTTGCGCTCGCGTGTGAGCGGTCGTGCCCCGCCGGAGCCCATCCCCTTCTCTCCCCTCCTCCACACTCCATCCGCCCTCCCAGCCATGCTCGCCCGTCTCGCTCTCCCTCGCTTCAGGCTGCCTTCCCTCATCCGCCTCTCCTCGTCTGTTCCGTCTTCGTCGTCTTCGTCCTCTGTCCCTGCTCCGTCGACTGCTCCGAACGCTCCTTCCGGTCCTCCTGTCCCTGCGAGCATTCCTCCCTCCGTCTCGGACGGCATCCTCCCCTTCGACGCAGCTGCAGCACCAGTGTCAACCCAGCAGAGCCCAAACGCAGCAAACATGTACGTTCAGCTGGACACACGAGGCCTGTCGAGCTGAACCAAGCTCACGCCCTTCCCCATCTCGTCCCCTTCCCCCGCGTTCGCGACTCGACCTGCAGCTGGTCTCCGAGCCAGACGCCTCGCGAGGTTGCGTATGCAAACGCTCGATTTGAGCAGACCTACCTCGAGTACCAGCCCCAACCGATCAGCGCACAGGCGTTGATCGCTGCCGAGCCCGTCATCATGGTCCAGGGCAGGAAGGCGGTCTGCGACGGGGGTCAGTCCACCTAGTCTCTTCTCACCGATGACTTCTTGAGTCACGGAGGAGCTGTCGGACTGGATCGAACTGGATGGGCTGCCTGTCGGTGATTGTCGCATCCGAGCAAGCGCGTTGCAAGGACCAGGCGGACAGGGCGTGCGGAGGAGGGATCGCGGGGAAGACGGAGCTGACCGGTCCTTGCACTCGAGCTCGCAACTGACTTGTCCGCTGTCTCTTGGCTCTCTGCACGCAGGAGGAGGCGCTCTCGGGCACCCAAAGGTGTTCATCAACCTCGACCAGCCAGGGGCGAGGTCGTGCGGATACTGGTCAGTCCACCCAAGAGCTCTTTGTTCCCACGTTGCTTCGAGCGAGCTCGACTCGTTGTCTGACCTCGTTCCCTTCTCCGTCTCACTTTGGGGCTCAACAGCGGAACGAGGTTCGAGCAGGACCACGAGCATCATCATGTCCACTAGACTGGGTCGACAGAGTTGCCGGATGTCTATGAGCGGGTGTGGGTGTGAATAGATAGCGTCCGTCGATGCATCGTTTCTGGCATGTACCGCTGCTGAAGTTGCAGTCTCAGTCGAGCGACCGCAAGTGTGATACCTGCGGTAAACATCAGTATGGAGGTTTCGACGCGAGCATCGCTCTTTTCGCCGTCGGCTCTCCTCCCATCGCTGCCGCGATGCTCGACCGATCGAGTCACCTACTCAGCTTATGTCTCTTTGAAACTCACCAACCGATCGGATCAAGTCATATCGACCCAAAGGAGTGAGAGCACAGGCGCACAGCGCACCACACCGGCCCTAAAACCCTGCGTCCGATGGGCAAAAGGTAAGTGTGAGGAGAGCGGGATTTGAACCCACGCAACTTTCGTTAACGCAGCTTGAGTGCGTCGCCATAACCACTCGGCCATCTCCCCAGCGGTTTTGATTGATTGCAGCTGGCGACAACAATACAATATATACTTGTACATTCAGCACCAGATCATGTTTAATCTGAAACCCGTCCATCAAATCCGAGCAATCGATGCATGGCTCCCAGCACGCTTGGGCAAGTTGTCCTCGGGTACGGGTTTGATCGAAAGAAGCAGTGGCAGGTAGAGAAGAGAAGAGGGAAGGAGAGGCGACAGGACCAGGTGAACCCGCGTCCTTGAAGCGCGGCCGAGCGGATCGCATCACAGCAGATTATTGATCAGGAGAAGCACAGGAACAATGGAGAGTAAAGACCCAAAAGGGAGACAAGCGGGAGCGAGACGTACGGAAGCAAGATAAAGACCAGAAGAAACCGAGACAAGAACACAACCCAAAGACCTACACCCCAACCCTGTGAATCACCTTCTTCTGCCCCGAGAACCTGATGATCTCCCTCTTCTCCATCACAAACAACGTCCTCTCCAACGCATGGGCCGAGTACCCCTGCTGGGTCACAAACTCCCTGACCAAACTCTGGTAGCTCGTCGACCACCCGATCGGGAGTCGTCTTCGGACCTCGCGCTCAATCTTCTCGACCTCGTCGTTGAGCTCTCCTCGGGTGAGACCCGAGACGGAGCCGGCTTGGACGGCGTCCATGGTGGAGTACTTGAAGAGGCGGATGGCTTCGGTGACGTGGTGGGGGAGGACAGAGGGCGTGAGGGTCATCTTGGCGAGGGATTCGGAGATTCGGATGATGGCTTCCAGTTGTCTGTGCGAGGGGCGGAACAGATGAAAGGTCAGTGCACGCTCGGTGTCGGAAGAGATTGTGTACTGGTGCCGGACTCACCGAACGGTGATGGGGATCGAACTCCTCTCGTCGTTGTCCCTCTCGACCTGCTGGACCTGCTTCCTCAGCGCGACAAAGTGACTGCTGAGGATCTCTGACGCCTCTGCCGAGAGTCTCGGGGCGCACTTTGTCTTGCAGTACGCCACGTACCGCTTCATCTTGTCAATGTCGATCTCGCCGGCCGTCTCGTTGCCGGTCGGCTTGTTCATGTGGATGTTCATCACGTGCTTGGCGATCGTCCGGTCCCGGAGCTCATTATGCTCGTCCTTGACGATGAAGATCATGTCGAACCGGGACAGGATCGTCGTCTGGAAGTCAATGTTCTCCCCGGGCGACTTCATGTCGTCGTAGCGACCAAAGACGGGGTTGGCCGCGGCGAGGACAGAGGTTCGAGAGTTGAGGATGGTGGTGATTCCTGCCTTTGCGATCGAGATGGTCTGCTGCTCCATCGCCTCGTGGATGGCGACTCGGTCCTCGTCGCGCATCTTGTCAAACTCGTCGATGCAGACGACCCCGCCGTCGGCGAGGACCATGGCTCCACCCTCGAGGAAGAACTCTCTCGTCACCGGGTCTCGCTGGACGGACGCGGTCAGACCGGCAGCACTGGATCCCTTCCCGGACGTGTACACAGAGATCGGAGCGACCTGAACCAGAGAGAACAAGATCAGCGATCGAATCGTACGCCTGAGGCCCAGAACAGAAGAAGCGACTGACCTTTTCGACAAATTTGAGCAGCTGCGACTTTGCGGTTCCTGGGTCTCCCAGCAGCAGTACGTTGATGTCCCCTCGCAGCCGCATCCCGTCGGGCAGGATCTTTTTGCTTCCTCCGAACAGCAGGCAGGCGATCGCCTTCTTGATGTCGAGGTTGCCAAAGATACTCGGCGCGACACTCCGGCAGAACTTCTCGTACAGGCCCTCACTCCGGCTAATCTCGCCAAACTCCTCCTCCTCCTCGGCTGTGAAGCCACGCGACCCAGGCGAGGTCGCGAGCGAGGTGTCAAGCTCAAGACCGAGCACGCGCAAATAAGGTGTGCGGAGCGCAGGAGCCGAAGCGGATCCTCTCTGCAGACGACGAGGAAGGGCCAAGTCAGGACGAGTCTATCTGTAGTTACGGTGCGAGACTGCTACTGACCGCCTTCTTTGACTGGTACGTCGAGTAGATACCGGTGACGATGACTCTTGATCCAGGCACGACCTTCCCCGTCAGATACCTGCGAGCGAAAGGTGAGACGATCAGCACGGCTTGTTCGGAATCTGAGAGTGCACAACAGATGAGACTGACCTCTCTGCGCTCAACTGCATGTGCCTCGGCAGCTCTCCGACCGGGACCACATCTGGTGCCTCTTGCAGCTTGATCGACTGCTGGTCGACGAACCGTGATCGGTCGTGCATGATTGTGTACGGGTCGAGCGGGCAGTCCTTTGTCGTTCCAGGCATCGCCTCAGCCTCACATCGTCTCGGCAGGTTTGATCCTCCTCCGTCACCCATCCCTCCTGGTACCGAGACGATCTTTGTGCTCCTGCAGCCCTTGCATTGGAGGTGGAGAGACGTCGCGCGAGAGGAGAGCGTGGAGGCAGAGATGACGATACCGGGGAGTCGGACGAGGTGGGTGAGAGTATTGGCCTACACAGACAAGGTGAAGGGCGAGTGGTCAGCAGAGCGGAGGGCGATAGAGAGGCAATGCCCGTAGGCAGTGGGGCGGGCGACTCACGGTGAGGTCTCTGAACTGGATCATGTTCATCCCGCTTCGGAGGACGGCCTGAATGTCTGGGATCTCTCGCTCGGCGAGGGAGGGTGCTCCGTCTACGCCTGCCTGGGCTGCTGCGAGGGGGTGCAGGATCTGACGGGCTGAGCGGAGGAGGGCGGACTCGAGCTGAACAGACGCGAATAAGGGAGAGTCAGCTTCGTCCGGAGCGAGCTCACTGATAGCCCGACTCTATGACCCAAGCGCATGATGCTTGTCCTCTTGACTCGCAACGCGACAGCGAACGCATCTGTACGTTTGGAGGACGGAGGTTGTACTCACCAAGGGGAGCATCTCTCCCGGCTTCTCCTGGACGAGCTGAGCGAGCTCCTCGTTGTACACGACCAGGTCGTGCAGATCAATCTCGACGACATGTTGGCGCGCGAGCAGAGATGAGCGCAGTCGGTCTCTGCACAAAGCACATCGCGAGCAAGGAAGCAGGACGGGTCAGCTCGGCCCAGACGAGAGACAAAGGATGCGAGCTCAAGCTCATCTCGAGCCACCCTTCCCACCCAGCCGCCTGAGGGCAGACGGAGGCGGCCTGCCCCCCACAACGAGCATAGCAAAGGTTGGAGCGATTCGACGTACCTGTACTTGAACTCTCCTCCGATCCTGAACTCCTGGACGAACGTGAACAGGCTCCTCTCGAGCGCGGCAGGCGCATCCTGACCTCCGCTGTGAGGCAGCACAGACACACTGTACACCCGATTTTGATCAAAGCCAGACCTGCAGGAGCAAGATGGAGTGGATTATGGGCAGGGTGGGATTGAGAGGGAGTCGAGAGCGGTCGTACGGCGAGCGACAAGGGGGGAGGCGATGTGCGAGGTCAGCTCTCCATTCTTCTGCCCGGCTCATCCACGATGTTCTCGTCCACAGAGTGCTGGACGTACATCGCTTCTCAGTCTCGCGCGCTTCTGGATGATGATGTGAGGTCGGAGAGATAGAGAAGGGATGTGGGCGAAGTGATCTGTCGAGACGGACGGAGAAGAGACTTGGGGGATAAATGAGGTTGAGCGAGAGGCGACGCGTGAACCTCTCCGCCGGGCGAGCGCGTCCAAACGGTCGTCAAGGTCACACTCGCTTGATCTGCAGATGACACTCAGTAGTTATATGCTGAACTCACAACTGGAGAAGACACGGATGACTTCGATATGATATCCGACTGCGCCAAGCCAGACCGCAGGAGGCGAGGGTTACGCCCATCTCGCCAGGTCGCATATCCGCCGACAGAGTTGCTCACTTGGTCGGGAGTTTTATGACTGCCGCCTGTCCGAGACACTATCCTGTCCTGCCGTTGGACGGCGTGCGAATGCGTTCTGTGTGTGACTCGGTAGACGAGCCCATGCTGTTGGCTGGATGGGCTTGGAACCGGCCGACTCGAAGTCGAGCTCACCAGTTTCCCCTCCCTCCCTTCCCCGGCGAGGGCTCTGTCCGCCAACGCCGACACTCGCTCCACTCCTCCTTTCCTTTCAGCGATGCCTCCCAAGAAGGGCAAAGGGATCGTCTCGTCCGGGGCGATGTCGTCCAAGGCGTCTCCTCTGCCTGACCGCAAGAGCAAGGAGCCGCTCGTCCCCCTCACCCCGGTCGAGGCCATCCAGAGGGAGCTCAGCAAACCGGGATACAAGGTCAGCAGCCCAGTGCCTAAGGGGTACACGACATCTCAGTCTATTGAGCTGACCAGACGACAATCTTCGCTCTCCAGACCCCGCTGGCCTTACTCGTGCGTCCTGTCACCTCCGTCTTGTTGAGCTCAAGCTCTCTCCAGCCCGGAGCCGTGCTGACCATCGTCCTGTCGCTGTTCACTCACTCTCCGCACCTCAACAACCTCGCGCCCCATCGCTTGTACCCTTCCGTCGACCGTACTCGTCGACTGATAGAACGAGCGTTGTCAGCGCAACAACTGGGAGCGAGCAAACGTAAACTGTCGCACCAACCCGGACGGAAAGACGTTCACCCCGTCCATAGGCCTCTCCCGCCACGTCAAGAAGAGCCAGAACTCGCCGATAGAGAGCGTTAGCTTCACTCCTCACCCGGCTCTCCAGTGCGAGACGATGCTCGAGGCGAGGCACATGGGCGCCGTCTACGCGCTCTTCAGAGTGAGTCCACCGCTGCACCTGGATTCGCTGTCGACCAAGCTGATCGTCTTTCGGGGTTCTATCTCTGCAGTTTTGCTCTGATCAGCCGATCTCTCTCACCCTTCCTCCTCACTTCCGACCATACTGGACGACTCTTCTCGCCGACAAGGCTACGGCCCCACCTCATCGGGCGTGGGAGTTCACCTCGGACCCATTCACCGCCCAAAAGGCCGTCTCTGCCCGCCAAGACAAGCGTGCTGTCGAGGCGACTCGGCGTGAGGGTCTCGCCAACGGAGATCAGTCCTCGGGCCGATCGACGCCGTCCTCCTCTGGCGGAGGTGGCGGTGGCAGCGGACCGATGCTGAGTGGCGAGTGGGAGCGCGCGCCCGAGGTGCGGATGGCTCCCGCGCTGAGGGAGCTGGTCGAGGAGACGATCCGAGACCAGATGACAAAGTACCCGGACGCGATCCTCCAGGCGACGAGGGAGTCGACCGGCGGCAAGAGCGAGGCACAGCAGGAGATCCAGATCGACGTCCGCTCGTTGTCGGTCTCGCTCGAGGGGCTCGGCTTCAGGCCGTCGCACGTTCGGAGCGTCGTCCAATTCCTGATGAACGCGCTCGAGAGGATCCACAACCCGATCAAGAAAGAGGGGGAAAGCTTAGACCCGCTCGTACTCGCTCTGAGCACACTCTCGCCGCAGGAGGCAGCCATCGAGTGGCTGATCCTTCATCTGCCAGAGGTCAGTATACTATCGCACCTCTCTCTCACGGTCAAACAAAAGGTGTCTCACAGTTGACTCTTCTCCTGCTCCATCCTGCAGGACGACCTGCCGAAACGCTTCCGTCCGAGCGCTTCAGTCGCCGACTTTGTCTCCTCGACTCGTTCTGGCACGGGCGTGTCGCTTGTTCAGACGTGGCTGGTAGACAAGCTCATCAAGGTCATCGGCTTCCCTCGCAAGGCGGTCGAGCTCGTCCTTCGCGAAGACATCGGAGCCGACAGCCCCTGGACCGAGTCTGGTGCACTTGACGTGCTCAGTCGGCGCATGTGTGGCTGGGAGAACGGGGACTGGGGAGTCGAGGCCGTCCTCGCTCGTCTGCAGGCTGTCACCGACGGCGAGATTCTCGACGCGGACGAGATGGCAGCGAGAGACGAGCGTCGCTCGGACGAGCTCGAGGCACTCGAGTCGGTCTTTGGCGACAGGTTCTCTCTGTCAAAGGAGAACCCATCCCATGTGTCCATCACGATCCCTGACTCGTCGACCAATACTCCGGACGATCTCACCCTCCATCTCGTGTTCCCATCGTCTGCCATTGCCTCGCCGTACCCCTCTGCCCGCTACCCGACCTGCACTCCGACCTTCTACGTCACTTCTACGACCCTCCCATCCTACATCCGCCTTCACTTGCACTCTCTTCTCCTCACCCTCTTCCATCGACCGGATCGCGAGGACCTGCGTTCTACGCTCGAGTCGGGCGAGGGCGGGGTCGCTTTCGCTCTCGTCGAACTGCTCGAGAACGAGTGGGAAGTCGTCGTCCAGGAGCCGCCATCTGTCGGTATAGTTACCCAGTACCTCGTTCCGAAGTTGCCGCCACCAAAAAAGGTCGAGGGAGAGGTCGTTCAGAAGAAGGCAGCGCCGAAGCGCAAGTTCACCCCAGCGACAAGAAGAGAGCCGTCGCAAGAGGAGCACGACCGGCTCAGAATGAGCACCGAGGAGTGGCAACGGAGCGACAAGTTCAAGAAGGTGCTCGACGGGCGGATGGGACTGCCAGCGTGGAAGTCAAAGCAGCAAGTTCTGGACGCGCTGGAGCAGCACAGGGTGCTCGTCGTGGTCGGAGAGGTCAGTCTCTGTGTCCTTCTTTCCAGACGGCTCAAGATTGCAAGGGCTGATCAGAACTCTTTCTCTTGCGCAGACTGGATCCGGAAAGACGACTCAGCTGCCTCAGTTCATCCTCGGTGAGTCTCGCGCGACACTCTTCCTTGCGTCTTCTTTCCGCTGACGGGCTGCCTTCCTGCAGATCACGAGATTGCGTCCAATCGAGGATGCTCAACCAACATCCTCGTCACCCAACCCCGTCGAGTGTCTGCGCTCGGTGTAGCCGCTCGAGTCGCCTCTGAACGTCTCGAGGATGTCGACAAGGGCGCCGGTCTCGTCGGATACGCCATCCGAGGGGAGCGCAGAGCTGGACGGGACACGCGTCTTCTATTCTGCACGACGGGAGTCCTGCTCAGGCGACTGAGTGCTGGAGGAGACGGAAACCTGGAGGGCGTCAGTCACGTCATCGTCGACGAGGTCAGTCCCGCTTTCGCGTGCTCCTTTCGTCGATGCCAGCGGACTGATCGAGTCGACATCTATCCTTTGGACAGGTCCACGAGCGATCCGTCGATGGCGACTTTCTTCTGCTCGAGCTTCGGGAGCTGCTCAAGCGGAACAAGAAGATCAAGGTCGTCCTCATGTCGGCTACGATCAACCACCTCACCTTTACGACCTACTTTGGCGGCGCACCTCTGCTCGAGATCGTCGGACGGACCTTCCCTGTCGAGGACCACGTCAGTCCATCCCCTCGTTCGACCCAGCCTTTTCAAGATTGACTGAGCATCTTTCTTGACAGTACCTCGAGGACGTGATCAAGCATATCAACTACCGTCCGACTGCCCAGCGCGGCGGAGGCGGAGGCAAACCCCAACAACGTCAGACCCAGGAGCAGATGGACGCGTTCCGAGACGAGTACGAGTCGCGCGGGCTGGACGGAAGCTCGATCCAGATCCTCGACACCGTCTCTCGCTCCGACAAGCTCGACGCCGGCCTGGTTGCTGCGGTCGCTGCCCATGCAATCGCCGAGTCGGACGGCGAGAAGGGCGGAGTGCTCATCTTCTGTCCCGGTGTGATGGAGATCACCCAGACGATGACCGCTTTGCGGTCAATGAACCTCGGGCCGGTCGAGATTATGCCGCTGCATGCTCAGCTGTCGAGTCAGGAGCAGAAGAGAGTCTTCCTGCCGACGTCGAACCGGAAGATTGTGGTCGCGACAAATATCGCAGAGACTTCTATCACCATCGAGTGCGGCTGTCCCTGTCTTTCGATGCGCTCCATACATCTGCTGACTCCATCTGCCTTTCTTCCTCAGCGACATCACGATCGTCGTCGACTCTGGCAAGGTCAAGGAGACCCAGTTCGAGGCCGAGCGAGGGATGCAGCTGCTTGTTGAAGTGCTCACGAGGTCAGTGCATCTCTCTGCGATTCACAATCATCTCTGGCAAAGCTGATCGTGACTTCTTCCTTTGAACTCGTACAGTCGGGCTGCTTCTCGTCAGCGAAAGGGTCGAGCTGGTCGAACCAAGCCTGGAAAGTGCTACAAGGTGTTTACCCGTCGGATGGAGAACAACAAGATGCTCCCGTTCCCGAGTGAGTCGCGTCACCCTCGCTTTGACTGTCTCGCTGCGATGCTGATCTGTATCGAATTCGTCAATCCGCTTCTCTCTCACAGTCCCCGAAAGTGAGTCGACAACCGAGCCTTCGAGCCTTGATTTGAGCCCACGACTGACCTTCTTTCCTTTCCCCAGTCCTCCGGACGCCGCTCGAGGCGCTCTTCTTGCAGGTCAAGGCGATGCGCGAAGAGGAGGACGTCAAAGCAGTCAGTCCCGACCATCCCAATCTGAGCCCCTCTCTAGCTGACGAGTACATTTCCCAACTCGACAGTTCCTGAGCAAAGCAATCGATCCTCCCAAGGTGGAGCAGATGGACTCTGCCTGGCAGACGCTGATGGATCTCGGCGCCGTCGAGGGAGAGCACGCCACCTCCAAGCTGACCGCCCTCGGACGACACATGTCCACGATCCCCGTCGACCTGCGGCTGGCCAAGATGCTCGTGCTTGCGTCCATCTTCAAGTGTCTCGTAAGTCGACGCGGACGCCGCTATCCTAGAGGCAGTGCGGACCCTGACATTGACCCGATTGTCGCAGGACCCTATCCTGTCGATCGCCGCCATCTTGTCGTCCAAGCCGCTGTTCATCTCGCCTATCGACAAGCGCGAGGAGGCACGCAAGTCAGTCTTCGCTCTCCACACCCTGGCCGTACCCCCTATGCGTCAGACTAATCGTATCTTCCACTCTTCTCTCCAGAGCACGAGCCCAGTTTGTGACGGCCAACTCGGACCTCCTGACCGATTGCCGAGCCTACACCGAGTGCTCCAAAGCCGGCGGCTACGCAGCCCAACGTAACTTCTGCGAGACCGTGAGTTCACTTTTCCCTCCCGCTCTGACCTCCTTGTCGACTGACGACCTGACCTGTCCCCCCTCTCCTCGTAGAACTTTCTCTCGTCGACGAGCGTGCGCGACATCACCACCCTCCGCTCCGATTTCCTCGGCGCCCTCTCCGACATCGGCTTCATCCCCCCTTACTCCTCCCGCGGCGCCCTCCCTTCCCTCAACATCAACTCCTCCAACGAGAACCTCATCAAATCCATCCTCCTCGGCGGTCTCTTCCCCCGCATCGCCAAGGTCAACAAACCCAAAGCAAAGTTTGAACAGATGCAACAAGGGTCGCTCCTCAAGGACCACGTCGCCAAAGAGATCAAGCTCTTTGACAGAAACGAGCGGGTCTTCCTTCATCCGGGAAGTGTACTGTTTGGGGAGGCAAAGATCCCGAGTGGGTTCCTGACGTACTGGGCAAAGAACATGACGACAAAGGTGTTTTTGAGGGATGCGACGGAAGTGCCGCTCTATGGGTTACTGCTGTTTGGAGGGAAGGTGACGGTGAATCATTTTGCGAGTGGGTTGATGGTTGGGGATGGGTGGGTCAAGATGAAGGCGTGGACGAGGATCGGGGTGTTGGTGAACCAGTTGAGGAGGTTGTTGGACGCGTCGGTGAGTGACGTCTCTGGCCTCGGTTTTTGCTCTTGAGCCGTCTCTGACTCTATGTTGTTTGGCTTGGATTGGATAGTTGGAGGCACAGTTTGATGACCCGAGCGTGGCGATCGGAGGGAACGAGGAGGTGATCAGTACGATGCTGGCGCTGCTCGCGAGGGACGGGCTGGCTCCGAACTCATAGTGATGGTTGACGCCCGGTAAGAGACGGACGGAAGGGAATATGCAACTAGACTGGTCCCGCGTAGAACAAAGACTGCAAATGAGCGTCCTACCTAGCTTCACATGCAAGCCAATCCTCGACTGATCAAGGCCTGCAGCAGGTATGACCAGAACGTTCGCCGTGTCAACCTCTGTGCGCGTCTGTGGAGTCTGAACCGCCGCGAAAGATCACTCACGAGCCTTTCTCCTCCCAGTCGACCAAAAACTGCAGTCTGCCTGTCAACCAGTCGCACCTCACAACCCGCATCACCCTCGCTTCGATCTCCAGCAACGTCTTCAGCGTCCTCATCCAATCTGTGACCACCTGCACTTCGCCTCTCGGCTCCCTTTCCTCGTTAACTCGCTCTACAGAACACGAACCCGAGGGAATCACGCTCGGAGACTTGTCCAGGGATACACAATCGGACATTCTCACGTGTCAGATCAACTTCTACAGCAACAGCAGACCCTCCTGAGCCAGCAGCCTTTTACGCGCCCCACCCAACGATCCCGGGCAGGTCCAGATCCCTCCTCAGTCGCCTCAGGATGTCGAGGTAGAACGGCTCCGACTCGGGTGTGACGAACGAGTGGCGGATGAGGAAATCGATCATGACGAGGGCGCAGTTGGGTTTGAACTCGCCGGCGTGCAGGCGGGTGAGGATCGAGAGGACGGACATCAACTGGAGGGGGGAGACAGAGGACGTCAGTCGAGACCGGGAGATGGATCTGCTCTTGAGGGGAGTGTGAACGGCATGTGGGACGGACCTCGAAGTATTCTGCCTCGCCGTCGTCTGGCGTAGGCTTGAACTCGGAGGGCGAAGGGAGCAGGAGGTCGTAGCAGAATTGGACCTCTGCTCGCACAAAAAAGATGGAAGGGTCAGTTGTCCGCTTGCTCTATCTCTCGATGTCAGACGATAGACATACCTGGCTGGATCCACCCTCCCTCCGCGGTCGCCACATACGTGATCGCTCCCGTCGCCCGCAACCCGTTCTTGACGATCCCCTCTGGGATGCTCGCCTCCTCCGCACACTCCTTGACGACGCACTCGAGAGGCGAGAGACCGTGTGTGAGTCCTCCTGCGACTGTCTGGTCGAGCATGGACGGGTAGGTCTGCTTTGTCTTTGACCGGCGGGGGACCCAGACAGAGACGGACGGTGAGGAGGGGGTATGATCGGCGTTGAGGACGTAGCCGGTCAGGTGGACGCCGAAGGAAGTGACGCCGAAGAGACTGGTAGACGGAAGGAAGCGGTTCAGCCCGTGCAGAGTCGACGAAACCAGCAAGCAGGGAAGCCCCGGGAGATGAGCTGGCGACTCACCCGCAAGCTGCTCGTTCCAGGCTGAATGCGACGTTCCTCCCGAACGTCTTGCCACGCATGGCTTCATCTCCTGGACACTCGTCTGCTGGACCATAGATGGAGTAGGTCTCGTTCCTCCATCCGTCGAGCGGAATCTTGAACTCGCCCGACGCGCGGAGCGAGGACGCGAGCTCACCGAGCGCGGTCGTCCGAGAGGCCACACTGTCGCACCAGTCGGCAAAGAAGACGCGCGTCCGGCTTGAGTCGGTTTGGAAGAGTGGTGAGGATGTGGAGGGAGCGGCTGAGGGCACGAAGGGGAGGACGGCTGCGAGGACGTTGGCGGGGAGGCGGCCGATGGGCGAGGACGAAGACGAGGTCAGGTAGAACGGCGTCAGGCCGAGCGTCGACAGGGGTGGTACGTTGTCGCAGTTGAGCACGATGGGGAGGAGGGATGGGGATGACATGTCGGAGGGTGTGGTCGTGGTCGGATGGACTGTCTAGGAGCCTGTCGATGGTGAGGACCAAGGTGACCCGAAGGAAAGGACCAAGCTCACGCACGAGCTCCCGAACTCATCCCGACCCTGCCGTCGACCGCCACCACCCAAAGTGCACTCGCAGCGCTCGCCTCGACTCGGAGTCCAATCGAAGCGACCTCATCCTCGTTCCGGACACCTCCAAGGCCTCCAGCTATCGCACCCTCATCCGGACGAGCTCCATCGCCTCGGTCGGCCCAACTCCGCTTCGCCGGCCGCTCGCTCCGTCTATCTCACCATACCGCCAACCGTCCGTCCCTCTGCGCTCGTGAGGCTCGATGCCGGCTAGGAAGAAGAACAAGAACAGACCTGGCAAGGGCTCGCAGGATGTCAAGGCGTCCTGGAACCAGCCGAGCCGACCGACGCCCTCGGCCGAGGACCTTGCGTCCGGCCAGTCCAACGTCCTTCAGCCGTGGCTGCCTCAAAAGCAACAGTCCTACTACCCGCCCTGTGCGCTCGTGCACACGTACAACCTCGCTGGACGCCTGCCGGGCGCGCTCGTGGACGCGCTCCATCACCTCGACTCGGCAAGATTCGCAGATGCGGGCCTGCTCGCGTTCAGGGGCTGGCTCGAGGGGGTCGTCCAATGGAGAGCGACCATCGGACGCGACCGAGCTGGGAGACCTAGAGAAGATCTCGGCGTAGATCTGAAGCCTGTAGACCGCTCTGGCGACTCGGAGGGTACGGGAGACTCGTGGTTGGAAGCCGTCGGTCCATTCTGGGTCAGTCCGTCATCGACTCTCGTCTGCCGCTCTTGCAGGGTCTGATCGTCGTGTTTGACGTGACAGATGCGCCATCTGCCTTCTCTCCTGCTCCCTCCAGCCCTCCACACGTTGACTTTGGCAGTTCATACGCTGTACGAGACCGTCTGGCCCGAACTCGTTGCCAGCTCTTTACCGCTCCTCAATGGCCCACCGTCGTTACGCGACACCATCCTCGGCTCTCTGTTCGTAGCCACCTACACGAGCCATCTCTTTCCAACGATGCCGCTAGCCGAAGAGCTCGATCGGATTGTGCGATACCTCGGCTCAGCCATCCACCATCCAGAGACCGAATGGGACAACATGGCCGCTCAGCCCCGTTGGCCGACATCGTTCCAAAGCCCCTCTGCAGCGCCTGGTACCACTCCGGACTCTTCTGACGCCAAGATGGAGGAAAGGATCAGGCATGAAGCCTTCACCGCTCTCGGGAGGCTGCTCAAAAGTAAGTCGTCCTGCGGAGAGTGTGCCTTGAGTGGCAAGCTGATCTCGCCTGTGATTTCACTCCAGTCATATCGCCCGCCGATGCAATCAGCCATCTGGGACCACTGATATGCGACACCAAACTCTGGGTGTGTCTGTTCACCCGACGGCCGCCAGGATTGCGGCGGGACGAGGTCATCGGTGATGGCCAACCCAGCCTGCGCAGACGCGTCTGGATGCTCCTCGGCGAGCTCATCACCTATCAGCCTCGTAAGTCACACAGTCTGTCGGAGCACCCAAAAATACCTCGAAGCGCTTACTGTGACTTCTTGTGATCTTCCCTCGTAGAACTCCTCGACCTGATCCGCTCCGTTGTCTCCTCTGCGGTTTTCGAGGCGTGCTGGATCGAGCGGAGCCCACAGGTCGTTGGTCCAATGTTCCAGTCGATGCGACAGTACCTGACAAAGTTCCCGGAGAGCTGGATGGACGATCACCTCACGGCGGAGGACTGCTCCGAGGATTCTCTCGCAGTCAACGGACATTGCGCCTCGAAGAATCTTGCACGCTTCCTTTCATTCCTGCGCAACGGGTGCAACGGTTACCCTGTCGAAGGTTATCAGCTCGCAGTCGATGCCATCAGCACGGTCCCTCGACATGTCAGTGGATCGCATTTCGACCGATCCCCGTGATGAGCCAGTCACTAACTTAGTCTTTTCTGGTTAGCTCCTCTCGCTCGACTCGTCCTCACTGGATGTTCTCTTCGCTGCCCTGTGGGCTGCCGAGCCAGCCCTCGCCAGCGATCCCGATCCTTCTGGCCGTCAAGCGCTCATGCGGACCCTCCAAGACTGCGCAAACATCACGTTTGGGCTTCGGTCGACGATTGGGGATGGGCAGGTCTATGCCGACGCGCGGACGTACGCGGCCAGGCAAATTGCAAGGACGCAGGTGCGGACCACGCTCGAGGCGCAGATGGCCGAACTCGAACTCGCGGTGGGCGGTCGGGAGACCGTCGACGACGACATGGCAGACGAGGACTACTTCCTGTACGACGGCGAAGAGGAGGAAGACGACAGCGAGGGGGACCAGACGGACGAGGACCAAGAGGACGTCGAGGTGGAGGACGATCGGCTCAGCGTTGGATCTGGGGCGCACGAGGCCCGAAGAGGATGGACGGGAGAAGACAGATGGACGATCGGAGGCGACGATGCGTCGGCCAACTGGACGGACAGCCTTCGTAAGCACCTGCAGCGTTCCTTCCGACGGCGATCCTTCATCTAAGTATCACTGACCCGATACCTTCGTACCATCAGCTCGTGCCGACCCTTTTGCGCCTCCAGCAGCCCTGCGCATCCTCTCGCCATCTGTCCTCTCGCCCGAATCCGTCCTGGTATGCCTCGCCACGCACCCATGCATCGCCTATCTCTCCCTCCCCATCTCGCTCCCAAACCTGTTCATCCTCTCCGACCTCCCACCGACGATCACCCATCTCACCCTGTACCCGTCTGCGACCGCGCCTGCCTTGACGGACGACATCGAGGCCGCTCTGATCGGCCTACCCTCTCACCTGCTCTACCTCGATCTTCGGCACCTCCGGTCGATCTTCACCCTCGAGTACACGCTCGAAACGTTTGTCTCGGCTTTCCGAGACAACCCTCGCATCCAGATGGTCTGGCTCCCTCCTCGTCCGCGATGGCGCAACACGCCTTGGGACGGTCTGCGAGACTCGCTCAACGAGCACCTGGCCAAGAACCGCGCGCGACAAAAGTTGATGCGGAGTGCGGCTGTGAGGGTGCTGAGAGTGGCGAGGGCGGTGATGTTGGGACTGGATGGATCGGAAGGGCTGGGTGTTGAGGAGTTGAGGAGGGAGGTTGTGAGATGGGGATTAGAAGGTGAGACGGGCGGCTTGACAGAGAAGCAGATCGGGAGGGTGATGGATTGGGCAGGGGAGAGACGGACGTTGCGAGGGGCCATGGACAGGGAGGGGTTTCTGCAGGAGGTGGGGTGCTGGACGGTCAGCCTGGACGAGACGGCTGACGAGGAAGACGAGGCAGAAGATACATGATCATCTGGTGTTTCTGACTCTGACCACGACTCAGACCTCCTGCAATCGGCTCTCTTTCCCTCTCGACACGCAAAGTAACGACTACCGAATCACCAGCTTTACTCCGTCCGCGACGAGTAGATGAGACCATCGCACGGCCAACGTATCGTGCGCTTTCAATCTTCTCTTGCTTATCAAAACGTTCCATATCAATCCTCTCCCGCTTAACCTCCCATACCGTCTCCACCCCGTCCCAACCTCGGCACCGGCACCCTCCTCTTCCCCAACAACCCCTTCACAATATCCATCGGCCTCCTTCCAAGCGAGTACTCCCCGTTCCCCCCCTCCTGCCACCCCTCTCCCTCCGGCGTCCCATCCACCCCCCCAACCTTCGCACTCTCCCCAAGTCCCGCCCCCTCCGTCTTGAGCGGCTTCCCACTCCTGTCCGGCTTGCCCGTGACAGGATCCAAAGGCCAGGTGTCGAGGTACCCACCTCGTCCTCCGTAGGAAGGATCCCGACGGGCCCAGTCGTGTCGGTCTGCGAAGGGGACGGGTTTCCGAGGGGTGACGACGGCCATGGCTGGCATGAGTTCTCCGACGCGGTGGATTCGGCCGATGACGGGGCGTGTGGTGTTGAGCGAGGCGTGGGCGCGTTCGAGGTCGGTGCGCGGGCCGCTGTCGGCTCTGAGGAGAGAGAGAGGGAGAGGGCAGACGGAGAAGAGATCAGATCGCGTTCACAAAGGCGGAGGTTCCGAACCGGAGATAGGACTGAAGCCAGGAGCAGTGAGGGCGGTGCAAAGGTGAGATGAGGGGGACGTACCGAGGTCGGTCTGGCTGTCTCATGGGCTCGTTCTCGAACGCGAGGTAGTCCGGGCGGGCCATACCACCAAACGCGGGAGACTCGGACCGGAGCAGCTCCTGTGAAGATCGAACATACACACATGAAGAGATTTGCGTCAGTAGGCTATCGATGAGAAGGGCAGAGGACGTAGCGTTCGATGGGACTGACCCTGTAGGCGTCTGCCTTTTGGATGAAGATGTTTCTCGCTTCTGGCGGCCTGTACTTGAGCACCTGCTCAATCTTTTGGTTCAGGAAGTAGTTGCGGTAGTCCTTGAGAAGCTTGTCGTACATGATCGGAAGCGCCATTCCAGTCGAGCTGCAGAGGAGAGAGCATAGGTAGAGGGAGGAGAGAAGGCGGTCAGCTCGAGCTCAACTTCGGCCTCCTTCCCTCATACATCGTCCCCGCGACCTCGTGCGTGGAGTCCTCCTCAGCCTTTGCTGTACACTCCTCCGTGACACCGTCCTCGATGACCCGTCGCGCCTCCCTTGAGCTTCGACCCAAAAAAGCAAGAAACCAGGCGTGTACTCACAGCTCCTCCTCAAACACCTTCCTGCCCAACTCCCTCGCCGCGAGCTCCAACTTGAACTCTCCCTCCGAATCGACCAACTCGAGGATAGCCCTCGGTGCGTTGTCTCCCTTCCTATTCCCTGCCGGGATGATGCGGGTGTAGCCTCCAGGACGGTCCATGTACCGCTCCCGAAGGGTGGTCATCAGAGCAGGGACCGTGACCTCGTGCTCAAACAGCTGCTTGCGGACACGCTTGAACGAGTTGGGGGTTCCCTTCTTGGCGGCTTGGATCAGCTGGTAGGCCAGGAAGAGATTGAGTAAGTGAGGGGGTAAGGGAACAGAGAAGGAAAGAAGGGGACGAACGTCGTCCATCATCGGGGCCATCGTCTTGGCCTTGGGCAGCGTGGTCGTCACTCGGCCATACTTGACAAGTTGAGACATCAGGTTTCTGAACAGATTGAAAAACGCGTGCATGCGAAAAGCAAGGTCAGCATCGGGAGGGGAAGCCGGCAGAGGGAGCGGGGAGAGAGGAGGGAAGGGAAGGCTGAGCTCACCGAAAGATGGACTTTTGCTCCTTGGTAGAGTGTCCAATCTGACGGAGACGCACTCCCTGAGGCATCGCGAACGAGACAAGAAAGCGAGTCTCAAAAGCGGGGGAAGGGTGGAGAGAGGAAGGAGGAGAGGAAGGGAGGAAGGCGAGGTCGAGGTTGCGAGCTCACACAACGTTCCGGACGGCGCGAGCTCGGAAAACGCCCTCGGTGTGGGCACTGGGCGGAACGCTCCGTCCTCTGCGCCAACAGCGTAGCAGGTCGTGGAGAATCAGATCGTGAAGTAGACATGAATCAGAGAAATAAAAACCCGGAAGATGAAGATGGGCAATGCAAAGGCGTGGACGAAAAAGGAAGACTAGTCCCCCAGCTCTCCGTTCTCAATGACCCTCTCCCTTACTTCCCGCCAGACACGCTTCCTCCCTCGTCCAACACCAGCCAACCGCTCCCGGACCTCCTCCAGTCGCTCAACGTACTCGCGCGAGTCGGCGAGAAGCTCGCCCTGCAAGAACAGACCAAAGATCGATGGTCAGCGTCTCGTCGCACTCTGTCCAGAGGTCGCATCAGCAACTCACCAGTGCGTCCATCCCACGGTACAGATGTTCCTTCTGCATCTCGATGTTGAGCACCGGCACAGGCGGCGGCTGCATCAGGCCCAGCTTGACCCGGATCTCCTCGACCGGTCCCAGAGCAGGCACTCCCTCAGGCGTGATAAACATCTTCTCGAGCGCAGAGAGCGACGTCCCTGCGATGGTCGCGAGCGTCCCAGGTGATAGCGGAGGGGCAGCTGGACGCTCTTCCTGGGCTGCTGGAGGTAGAGGAGCGCTCTCAAAGTCGGGCTCGGCCTTGGGCTCGGGGGCGACGACGGCAGGGGCAATGACCTCGGACTCGGGTCCGGTGCCGGGCGAGACGGGGATCGTGTTGGCCTCGGTAGCGGGGATAGCAGAGGTCGAAGCCTCGGCGTCGTTGGCAGATGAGGTCCCGTTGACGATGGGAGCGGAGACAGCATCAGAGGCGAGATTGTCGACTGCAGCCGGTGCGGTCGACGTGTTGGCCGTTTCGGCAAGCGCTGTCGAGTCTCCGTTCACCACCGCCGGCACCTCCGAGTCGGTGTCCATCGGGGTGGCTCCTGTGACTGTTAAGGGCTCGGTCGCGTCCGCCTCTTGCTCGACGGGCTGCTCCTTAACCGCCTGGGCTGCTGCGCTGTCCTCCTCATCCTGAGCCATCTCTCCGTCCTCCTCCTCGTCGACCCTTCCTACTCCTCTCTCCCTGCACTCCTCAAAGAACCTGCCGAGCGCCTTGAGCAGGCCGGTCTCGCCCTCGATGAGCTCGCCGGCCGTCCGTCCGAGCGCGTCCTCGAGGTGGCCGGACGCGAACGTGTGTCGCATCGCGGGTGAGCAAACGATCTCCGTGTACGAGCGTGGTGGCGAGAGGAGATAGGAGAGCGATGAGGACGAGAGGGGCGGCGGTGGTGAGGGTGAGCGGAGATGGGGCAGCAGCGGCGGGGATGGGGAGCGGGGTGGGGAGTCGGCCTTTGGCTTGAGGTGGGCGGGCAGGTGGTGGTTCAGCGTCAGACGCAGACGGGCTCGTAGACGATCCTCGGCCTACAGAAGAAAGGGTAGAAGAAGAGATCAGCGCGTCGCAAGTGGTCAACGGGAACGCAGAGCTGGCAGCGCTTGACAGGTCGAGCTCATCGCTCGAGCTCGACAGGCCGCCCTCCTCCAGCGCGCTGAGCTCGTCTGATGCGAGCCAGGCTCCGAGCCGATTGCTGTCACGTGTACGTACCTCTCTCTCTCCTACGCCCATCCCCCATGCGACAGCCTTGCCCCTCCTGACCCATCTGGCTCCCTTCTTGAGCTTGTTGCCCCGATTGCCGTCCCTTGCGCCAGGGACGGCATCCTCCTCGCTCAGCCCGACACCCAGTCCACCCAGGCCGAGCACCGAGGACGTGTACGAGCCTGAGCTCGACGCATACGGGGCCGAGGGGAGGAAGGGGGTGTAGTACGACGTCACGTCGGCTGATGGCAAAGATCTGGTCAGGCAGAGGGAGAACCGCGCGAGGTCAGCTCATCGTCAGCTCGTCAAGACACCATCCGCCGATCGTGGCGAGCAGAGCAGGCAAGCCGACTGGTGCCGCGTATAGCAGCTGAGAGACTGCTCTAGGAATAGCGCTCACAATGACTCTTCTGATGGGACGGCCTGTCCTGCCTGCTGCTGAGCTCCGGCGCCAGATCCGCCTACCCGCTGAGCTCCCACACCGCCCGCCTGGCCCGCGAACGGTCGCTGACCGTACCGAGGAGCAGCAGAAGCTTGCTGTTGCTGTTGCTGCTGCTGCTGCTCTCGTTGCTGCTGCTCTCGCTGGTGGTGTTGCTGGATCGCAGCCGGAGGGAGCTGGCCGTACCCCAGAGGAGCCTGGGCGACCGGCCCACCCTGCTGACGCTGCTGCTGCTGTGGT
Source organism: Mrakia hoshinonis (assembly GCA_036245725.1). Classification (NCBI taxonomy): domain Eukaryota; kingdom Fungi; phylum Basidiomycota; class Tremellomycetes; order Cystofilobasidiales; family Mrakiaceae; genus Mrakia; species Mrakia hoshinonis. The sequence goes on from BTPH01000087.1 coordinate 197,827, forward strand.
GGCTGATGGTGATGGTGATGCTGCGGAGCAGGATGGGAGGAGTACATTGTCGACGAAACCCCAGACGCGAGATGCGAAAAGGGAGGATGTAGAGGTGAGGTCGGCGGTGAGGCCAACCGGAAGCGGAGGCTCGGGCAGCGGCCAGTTACGCGACCGCCCGAAATCTAGAAAATAATCACGTATCATCACCCTGCACAGTCGTCTAAAAGTTACATTCCTGCCAGTCCACCTGTCAACCTCACCTGCGACGCTCGCTTCCCGTCCCACCACAGGACAGCCTTCCCCTTCCCATCCGCCCACAGCTCCGCCAGCCGGATCCGATCCGCAATCGAGTGGAACCGGAAGAACGCACCAAACCAGTCGAACAACAGCGAAAACGAGACTCCCTCTGACCTGTAGCGAAGCTTGATCTTTGCGAGATCGTCGTACCAGATCGCGCGAGCACAGTAGTGGGCGACGATCATGAACACGCGTGCCTGACCATGGGTGGTCTCGAGCGAGCTGTCGAGACTTCGGGTGAGATCGTTGAGCTTGATGACGATCAGGATCCGCCGAGGGACTCCGGCAAGCATCTTGAAGATGTCCGCTAGGAGTCCTTCGCGCTCGATGACGGCCTATGTCAGGAAAGAGAGCATAGAAAGTCAGACCAAAAGAAGCGGAATCTGCGCGACGACGCTACTCACGTTGCGCATGATCATCTCCTCTTCCTCGGTCGCCTTTTCCATCTCCATCACTGACTGCGCCTTCTGCTGGGAGTAGTTCTTTGGCAGTCCCTTCTCGTCCACGTACGGCTGCTCTTCGTAGTCAGGTCGTCCGAGTCCGATCCGGCCGGTCAAAGCAGCTGCAAGAAAGTGGAAAGGGTGGAGACGAGTAAGCATCACCTGACGAGTACGAACGGAAAGATCTAGACGTACATTCGAGGATGGGGTAAAGCTCGCCGTCAACGTTCCCGACCAACTTGGCGTACTTACGCCTCTCCTCCTGGACAGCCGGCGAGTTAGGCGTGATCAGAGACAGCCAGAAGCGAGCGTAGTTGACTGTAGGAGTAAAAACACTGGTGAGTCGGCGAAGCTTCTCCAGATCAAACATGACGCAAGACCGACGCACCTCGAAGCTGATCGTCGAGATCAAAGTACTGTCCGTGGTCGAGCAGGACGACCTCAAAGTTGTACGGCGATCTCGAGTCCTGCGGTCGAGGCCGAATGAGCACGTTGCCTTGATGCGGGTCCGCGTGGAAGAAGCCGTTCAGATACACCATTTGCGAGAAGATCTGCGAGGCAAAACGGATGATCAGCGACAGGCATTGTATCTCTGAGAGGCAACCAACTCACTCGAGAAAGCTCCTTCGAAACGAGGTTTCGGTCGATGTGGTGCTTGTCGAGGTAGGGGATGTCGTCCACACGTGCTCCTTCGATGTCTGAGAAGGGAGGAGAGGTATCAGCCAGACGCCCTCCGGGAGGAAGCAGAAGAGGCCAGAGACTCACACTCCATGCTAAGATGGGCGTCAGAAGAGGAGAGTCAGCGTCTAGGTCGCGCAGAAGAAGTTTCGCTTGCGACTCACACAAGAATCCTCTTCTCACACCACTTGACGTCGGGAATGTAGAGCGTGCAGTCAGGGAAGGACGCAAAGTCCTGTCTCGTTCTTGCGGCGTTCTTGGCCTCGATCCCTGCAGAGCGCGGTGAGAAGAACGTGAGCGGTCGAAAGCGACGTCAATCCTCCATCTGACACCGAGGGGACTCACGGAAGTCCATCTCTAGGGGAAGCGACTCGTTGATCTCTTCCGCGAGCCAGCCAAACGCAAACGTTGGGAACCACCGGTCAATGAGGCCGACGGCGAAGTTGACCGTCATCAAGCTAAAGACACATGCGATGGCGTCAATCAGATGCAACAGGACCGGCAAGGGTATGAGCACTCACTCGATGCCGCTCCACTCCTCCAGGTTGGGGTGTTGGAGCTTGACAGCCACACGCTGTCCCGTCTCTCGGTCGGTCGCGAGATGGACCTGAGCGATAGAAGCGATCCCGATGGGAATGGGGTCCCAGTCGCTGAAGAACAGCTCACGCGACTTGCCTGTATCCTGCTCGATCATGGCAGCGATCTCGCGAGGAGACGATGCAGGGCAGCGATCCTGAAGCACGGACACTAGAAGAGCGGAGGAAGGGTCAGGACGTGGCGCGTTGGACCGCAAAGAGCGTGAGCGACGTACTCGTCGACGACCACTCGATCGGGATGACCGCCACGCTCGACAGATGCTGACCAAGCTTGATGTAGATCCCACCGAGGTCCTGGTAAACCGATGCGTCCAGAGAGAAATCAGATCAGGCATCACTCATGTACCGCAGGATCCCAAACAGGACTGACCTCGAGCGCGCTGAGCAGGCGCTTTGCGCTCCGGAGGTGGCAAGCCTTGTACTCCTTGATCTTCTCCGCGTCGTCGGCAAACGTCTTGTTGAATGTGCGCTTGTAGTCGACCGCATCCAGAAGGACGGCGTACATGAGTCGGCCGCATCGGAGCACGGCCTGCGAGAAGTGTCGCGTCGCTGGGACGAGGTTATACGACGCCGTCGACGAGAGGATGAAGATGGAGAGGATGAGGAGCGGGATGACGAATCGTCGGCGGAGGATGGCTGGGAGCGGGGGTAGGGGTACCCGACGGTAAGGGAGGGTGGCCTGGTCGGGTCGACGATTGTATCTGCGATCCGCTAGCCGCTGAAAGTACGATCTGAAGCTCGTCGGACGAGGTGGAGGAAGAGGAGGGGTCTCGAGCTGGGGAGGAGGAGACTCGCCCGTCGGGTAGGACGAGGGTGAGGTCGCATACAGCCGGACCAAAGAGGACGAGGAACGTCGGGCGGATGAGCTCGCCCGTCCGGAACGTGCGCCGACGGACGACAGCGCAGACGGGTCGCTGGGAGATCGACCACCAAGTGAGGCAACGATAGAACCGCTTCTGATCCGCTCTCCAGACTGGGCATATGCGAGCTGGCGGGGGAGCTGGGGCGGAGACGGGCGGTTCGACAGGGACGACAGACTCCGGAAGGACAGGATGGCTCCTCCGCGATGGGTCGAGGCGGCCACGACCGCACGCGACGAGCACGCTAGCGAGAACAGCATCCAACCAGGATGAACCGAAATAGAGTAGGGACCAGTCGAGGAGGTGAAACGTTGACTGGGTGGACGATAGAGGCAGCAGCCGACATCAGGAGAGGTCGAGCTGAGCTCAACTCGAATGAACAGGACGTCATCAACACCGGCAGCCAACCACCACCTGTAGAGATGCATATGTTCTGATCCTTGGACGAGCCTCAAGCCTGCCGTTCTCTCTCTAAAGGCGTCCAGTCACGCTTTGCAAGCCGGTTGAATCGACAGGGGTGGCCATGCAAGGCGGGATGATCCCTCGGAACCAGTCGAGCTCACCCTCTGCCCTCGCCTCTCTCTCGCCTTCGCCTCAAAGCGCCCGCCAGAGCTCGGTCGGTCACGGCGATCACGTGGAGGCTAACAGAGTCTTCTCTCGTATCTGAGCACCTGCAGGTTCCCCACATCTGATGGAGCGCGCGTGCGAGCGACTGAAGATGCCTCGCCTCGCACTTCGACAACGCTGGTTCCTGGTCGCGGCCGCCTGCTTCGTTCCCTCTCCTTCCGGGCAGCGACCGCCGAAGTGACGACAGCCTCGATGCTTGGCACTCCGCGACAATGAAGCGTCGTCAAGAGGGCCCATTCGCCGCCAAGGTGGCCCATAAAAGGCTCGCTGCCCTGCTTGCCACTGTTCCCTCCAACCTCGACTCTCTCAGCTTTTCTTCTCTGCCTCCTTACCTCCCACAACTCCAATCGTCTTCTCGCCGGCCGACCAGACTCCCCCACGTACCCTTCCACTCGTATCTCAGCGTATCCCTCTCCCGTACCCAGGCGGTCAACCGGTCAGTCCCAGATCTCGTCTTGGTTTCGCTCCGGCCTCGATCGTCTCTGCTCTGCTGACGACGCACGGCCTCTTCTCTTGCTTTTGCTCTGCGCTCCATGCCAACAGATACCCTACCACCTCACCGACACTCGACTCGCCATCATGCTCTTCTCTTCTCTCACCCTCGCCGTCCTCGCCCTCACTCCGTTCACTGCGCTCGCCGCCCCTGTCGACAAGGGTGGCCTCGTCGTTAGGACTAGTGCTGCTGTTGTTGGAGGAGGCCCCGGATCGTTTGCTGCCGCTCCTGTTGGACCTGAAGGGCCTGGACGAGGTGGACCTGGCGGAGGACCCGGTGCTGGCGAGTCGTTCCGTGCTTCCTTCTGAAACCGACTTGGCTTCGTGTCTGACCGCTGATTTCCTCTTCTTCCTTGAAGGCCCTGGCGCTGGTGGTCCTGGAGCCGGCGGACCAGGAGGTACGTCTTCCGATCATCTTCTCCCTTCAAGTCGGCTGGGACCTTTCCTCGGCTGCGACCTTGGCTACGCTGACGCTCTTTCAATCTTTCATCGCCACCTGTCGTCATCAGGTCCCAAGGACAAGGACCAGGCTGGCAAGGACAAGAACAAGAACAAGAACCTCGGCGCGGCTGAAGGGGATGCCCCTTCCCCTCCTCCGCCCGCCGGCGCGAACGAGACGCTCGCCCTCGGAGCTGACCAGGCCAACGCCACTCTCGCGCCCCCACCTCCTCTTGCCGTCTGCCCTCGTACGTTCTAACTTCTCACCTCGCTTGAAAGCTCGACTCGACTCGGAGCTTACTGTCGCGTCCGCTTCTTCTTCGATGGTCACAAGCTCCCCCTCCGCCCCCGCCCATGGCTGTCTGCCCTCCTCTTGCCGGCATCGCCCCGCCACCACCTCCTCCCGGTGCGATTGTAAGCGACGTCAACCTCGAAGCTGGAGTCAACGCGACTGCGACCGCCGTCGAAACGGTTACTGGTTTGTTCTCCCCCTCTTCTGGTCGCCCCGTCTGTTCTTCCTTCGGCTTCGAAGTTGACTCCAGCCTCCGTCTTTCCTGCTTTGCAGTCACCTCGACCATCACGGTCACCGATGCCGCAGCCACAGTCTGCCCTCCCGCCGCTACGGATCTCGCTGCCGGAGGAGCAAACGGTCAGTCTCACCCTGTCTCGTGTCCTCTCTTCCGCCCGTCATCTCGCTGACCCCCTCGGTGTCGGACCTTCTTCTTTCAGCCACCGTCACCGAGCTCGCGACGACCACTGCGACTGGAGTGGCTGCCATCGTCACCGCGCCTCCCGGAGAGGATGTCATTCCGCCCGAGTACGCCTCGCCTTCGGCTACGGCCTCGGCTTCGGCAGGTAAGTCGCTTCTTCGAGCATCCAATCCCACGGGTTCATGTGACTGACTGGTCGTCGCCTTCTACTTACCTCGCACCTCGCAGCCGTGGACGCTCAAGGTGAGGATAGTGAGTCTTCACCTAGTTCTGTTCTGACTGCCTTCGTCCTGCCTGACTCTGACTTTTACTTTCATGGCCTCGATACAGTCATCCCCGCCGAGTTCCAGTAGGCCTCGCATCCTCGACCCTGAGCCCTTGAACGAGTCGCTGGTCGGCCCATATACCCTCCCTTTCCTCTCCCTCCCCCCCTCTCGCTCTTTTCAACCACCTTCATTTTCGATGCGAATTACATGCACTTTCCTTATGACGCCCTCTTACTCTCTTTCTCTTGCGGGCCTCCTTCTTCTCGTCTCAAGTCCGCCTATGCGATCTTCGATCTTCTCCAAACATGAGTCGCGCGACCTTTGCCATGCCGTCATCACGCCGAAACGAGCGGAAAGCTCGCCGCCGCCGGCCTCGCCCTTCTTGCCGCCATCACCCACTCTCTTCATCCGTTCTTCCACCAAACCTACCTACCCAAACCACTCTATCACTATGTCTGACAAGCCCGCTACTGATGTTGCCACTGCCGCCGGCTCCAAGGGTTCGTCTCGTCTCTTGCTCCCCTCCACTCCACCTCCCTCTTTCCCATCTCCTCGTTGACCTCACCCTTCTTCCCCTCTTTTCCGCCGCCTTGTAGGAACCGAAGCCGCTGGAGGAGTCGCCGGCGCGCTCGCCAAGGAGCGGGAGCACCGAGGTGCCGGACCTGAGGGAGACGACCGTCAGTTC
>BTPH01000087.1:203910-218933 GCA_036245725.1 Mrakia hoshinonis
TCATCCCATCTCCCGAGCTCGCGTGACGGACGGGAGCTGACCCAACTGGTTTTGTGATGGGTGTGACTGCAGACAAGGCCAAGAACACGCACGCTCAGGACCAGGGAGATGTGACTGCCGAGCATGGATCGGGGACTGGAGTCGCGAACGCCTAAACCGCGTCTGTGGACTGATTGTACGAACGAGGGCGAGGAGGGAGGGAGGAGGAGGGCGATGACCGACGGACGGGTCGTGATTTTTCTTGTATCGATCTGCTTCTTGTGCTCTTTGCTGTACGTCGTCAGGCGAGTAAAAGTGGGTGGGTGTGCTGGAGATGACCTCTGTTGATAAGGCTGAGCTGGGAATCAGCTTACCGTCCTGGAGGGCATCTCGTCCCGAGCTCGAACACGGAAGGCAGGCGTCGCTTCAGCAGGTTGACCTCATTCTCTGACCAGTCCCGTCCATACCCGCTTTCCCTGCGCCTCCTGTGGGAGTCGAGCTCGTTCCGGCACCGCTCCTCGGTCCATCCGCAGGTCCAGCGGACGTCCGGGACGAGCCGACAGGAGGGTGACGTTTGACGGTCTTCCCTGGACGCGTCGGAAGAGGTCCGAGCTCCCGAAGAGGTCAGTCTCGCCGTCCTCTCGCCCTGGCCCTGTTTGCTGGGGCTGCCTGTGTGTGCTGTGGCTAGGTGGGATAGTTTTGCGGTCTGTGAGAGGGGGGATGCGTTCGGGATGGAGGGACTGGTCTGTTGAGCTCGAGCTGACCTCTTGCTCGCTTGCTCGCTTGCTCCGTCTCTCCCTCGTCTCCGCTCTGTCACAGACCCTTCGGGCTCGCCATGTCCGCGAGGGCTTCCCAGATGGATCACTCGTCCTCTGAGATGTGGGACAGCCTAGGCCCGCTCCAGGATGACCGCGACGAGCGCACAGGCGACTGGAGCTTCTCGTCGACCGGCTCGTCCCTCTCGACCTCGGTCACCTCGAGCTTAGCCTCCTCCGGCCCGTCAGCCACGCCCTCCTGGACGCCGTCTGGGTCCACGAGCCAGTCGTCGGTACCATCGCAGGTGACTCCGCGCCCGGACCCGTCCAGTGCAGCTCCGCCACAGGACAACCCGCGCAAGCGTGCTCGTTCAGACTCGCAGAGGTCAGACCAACTGGACGCGGTTCCGCCTGACTCTCTGGACGACGCACTCTTAGACAAGAATGTCTGGAAGAACGCGGAGCAGGAGCAAGAGAGAGAGGATATCGAAGGTCTCGAGGCAGCAGACGGGAGTGAGTCGGTCGCTCAACGCCTGCGTCCGGAACGTCTCTGATCTCGGGTCTTCTCTTCATCCTACCAGGTCAAGAGTCCGAGAACGTCGAGCCGGACCAGAAGAAAAAGAAGAAAAAGCCAGATGAGCCCAAGAAGCCGCCATCAGACCGACCAGCGGTGCGTCCCTGCCTCGGTTGCCCTTTGTCGAGCGTGATCGCTCCTTGATCCACTTGTTCGTCGACCGAAGTCGCACGAGTACCTCGGACTGACTGGCTACTTCTTGTTCCTTCTCCCACAGGAAGAGATCCTCGACACTAGTCTCCCTCATCTCAGAACCGCCGAGGAGATCTTCGCCGACATGGTCGCGCCCTTCATCAAGTCCTTCATCGAGCTCGCCACCAAACGCCGCGGGAAGCCCCTCCGATGTGCAACGCTCTGCAGCGGGTCAGACAGTCCGATCTTCGCGCTCGACTTGATCGCAGAGCAGGTCAACCGCCAGATGGAGGAGGAGAAGTCGCCCTACCGGCTCGTGTTTGACCACGTCTTTTCTTGCGAGAGCGACGAGACCAAGGCCCACTTCCTCAAGCTCAACACACAGGCAGGTACGAACAGATCCTCTCGTTACAGGGTCCCCCGTCCCGCTCTTTTCTGACCGCCTTACCGGGTCTGGATCCAGGTCTGATCTTCAAGGACGCCATCGAGGTCGGCAGCAGCAAGACGGACGCCATGACCTGGGACGGCGTGAAGGCCGCCATCCCGACCAACATCGACATCCTGATCGCAGGTCCGTCGTGCAAGGACGTCTCCTCGCTCAACAACAACAAGAAGACGCTCGACGACAACGGCCAGTCGGGTAAAACTTGGAGAGCGGTCAGTCGGGTCGCTCGCCTTTGCCACTTGGCTCCCGCATACTGACTCCAGATTGGGCGCTCTTTTCGATATGTAGCTGCTCGACTTCATGGAGAGGTTCCGACCGAAACTGACGATCGTGGAGAATGTCGTCCGTGCGCCGTTTGACGTCATGGTCCAGCGGATCCGACGGCTGAACTACTCAGCTGAGTGGCTTCCGTGAGCTGCGAATCTTGCTTTCTCACGATGTTCCATGCTTGTCCGATGCTGACTTGGATATGTGTCCCTTCGCCACGCTTCCAGGATGGACCCGACTGACTTTTACCTGCCCGCCACAAGACGCCGAGGCTACCTGTTCGCTATCGCCAACACCGTCGACCAGACCGGGGTCGCCGAACGACAAGCGCTCGCAGCCAAGGTCAAGGCCAAGATTTCCAAGCTGAAGCGCGCTCCGAGCGTTCCTGCTGAGGCGCACTACCGGGCAGGAGGAGCAGACGGCATGATCACGTCCAAGCCGCGCCCTTGGGCTGCCAGCCAGAAGAGACACGAGGTCGACCGGAAGGACCTCAATCTCGGAGACGCTCAGCCTCTCGCCAAGAACGACACCTGGAAGACGCGCGTCGAGCAGAGTCGTCTGCAAGACGTCCCTCGCCACGTCGACACACTCGACATGCTCCTCCTCCGCAAGGCGTTGGAAGAGGACGCGGACGCATTCCACCAGTCGATCATCCTCAATCTTCATCCGAACACGTGAGTCCTGGTTCGCGTTTTGATGACAAGCATGGTCGATTCGAGACACGGCCGTAGACAGCCGCGGTCCGCTCCTCTTACAGTAAGTTTCGGACCAAGGACCCCATCCTCGGCAGTGAGTCCATCTTCGCGTTTCAAACCCTGATGCTTTCAACCACCAGGCGAAGATCGCTCGTCGCCCTTGACCGACCGGCTTGCCCGACCGCCCCTTCGAGCACTGATATCATGTACTCGTTGGTATCAGTCTGCTCATGCATCCTCCCGCACGGACGGTACTTCTCCACGCTCCTCGGCCTGTTCTTTACGCCGCAGACGCTGCTGTCTCTGATGGGTCTGCCCGTTGACCGCCTCAACCTGACCGGAGTGAGTCAACCTTACCCAGGCTTCCCTCTGCTTCCGATCGAGCTGACACTGACTATCACTCTGACAGATGACGGAGAAGCAAGTTGCAGATCTGGCTGGTGCGCCCTCGTTCCAGGTCGAGTCCAGACGCAGAAGTACAGAGCTACTTCACTGACTCTGTCCATCTACTCTCGCACAGGCAACGCCATGGCGACACCTGTGATCGGCGCTATCCTCACCGCCCTGCTCGACGTCGTCTCTCGAGAGTCGTCCATCCTCACGCCCATCACATCGAGTCGGAAGACGATTGACGCGCCCGCCCTCGAGACTGTCACCGCGCCTCCTCCACCGGAAGACTCTTCGTTCCGGACGGTCTGGCGTGCAACATCGAATCGGGTCACCATTGCCAAGCTTCGGTCACTGCTCGTCACCGTGCACGATGACGCCCGATACCAGATCCGGAAGGCAGCACCAGCCGGCATCCGTCTTCAAGGCATCAAAAACGCCATCCCCGAGCTCAAAGCGATGGATGACCGCGAAGCGTTGGATGTTCAAGCTAGGGAGCGACGCCGGCTGTGGCGAGCGAGGCTGATGCGTGTTGTCCAGCACGACTTTGCGCTCGTGCCCGACGGCGATGCCGACCCGATGCACCTGCGGTACGAATCGACAGCCGCAGCTCTGCTGGTGACCCTGTCCGCCACAAACGCTCAGGCTGTTTTGTTTGCCAAGGTGGGTGCAACGGACACGCCCGGGACGCCCGAGATCCTGGCTCAGGCCCGACTGTTGTCCGACGACTCGCTTTCCGATCTCGTCGGCTGGAGGTTTGCTCTCCCGGAGCCGTCGACGTTCTTGGTCCGCGTTCTCGGAGGAGGCGACGAGGTCCCTTCCTGGCGTGCGGATCTTGGTCTGCCGAGTCTGCAAGACGAGACCGTCCACACGCGGCTCAAGCTAGCCTGCCCGAACGAGCTGTCGCTCGACAGTCTCGTCTTCGAGCTCGACACTCAACACGACACGCGGACGTCTTTCGCATCCCACACCAACACCCCTCGGACGACCTACGTCTGCAACTCGACCGATCCACCGAAGTACATCGTTCTTCGAGCGGATCCTCTCCTCCCACCCTCCAGCAACCACTACTGCATCACCCTCGAGCCACGACCGGCGCCACCTGGAACCCCTCGGGTCGACTTCGCTCGCTTCCCGTCCACCTATCGGCCTCTCGTCGGTCGTGGGTTGGACGTCGAGCTCGATCTGACGAGTGAGCACCGATGGATCGATGCGCCGACCGTTCGACTGGAGGAGGTGTGCCTGCCCATCGTCGAGGTCATCCAAGCTGCGCCAGCCTCCACAGCCGACCTCGTCACGGTCATCAAGATCAACACGCCGTCCTCGATGTCGACTAGTTCGCTTACGGGTCGCATCTCGCTCGTCCGCCATGGAAAGATTGCCGTTCGATCTGTTCGACACCTGTTCACGTCCGAGGTCAAGCTTGGGCGCAGTGGCGGGGACGGTTCGGTGGCAGGGCTCGTTCTAGCTGATGGTGATTTGGATGTAAGTAAGCCGCGTGCGCGTCTGCTGACCCGAGATAAGATTAACCAAGGTTGATGTTGTTCATGTCAACCACAGCCGGCTCTGTCACACCTTGACTCGTGGTTCTGGCACCGTGGGCCTGGAGGAGACCGACTCGGCCTCGACATTCGCCCGCTCGCGATAGCTTCCGCCATCCGCCTTCTTTCACGCCCAAGCCCGGTGACGCTCTCCTGGACGGTCCACAGATGGGGTGTCGACACAACAGGTCTCGCGTCGTATGCTCCACCTCAGCTTCCCGTGACAACGGCGGCGAAACTGGACATCTGGATCCGAAACGGCAAGGGCGCGAACCAAGCCAATCTCGCCACCTTCAAGGAGAGGGAGGTGTCCGAATCAATCTTCTCGCCGGATCTGCTCGAGATGTAGGCTCGAGGGATCGCAAGTCGGATCGTTCAGCAACCAGGAGGCGTCCTCGTCGCCAAACTCGACGACCTCCCCGCTCTGTTCTCCATCATCCACTCCATCTTGCCCGATATCGACTTCGCCCAGCATCCCCGGACAAGCGCCACAGCTTCCGCCTCAAGCTCTACCCTCCACGTCTCTCCTGCCGCTCTCTTTGTCATCCCGGCTCAAGAACCATTCAAATCCCTGCTCAAGAGGGCAGGCCGGACAGTGATTGTGGTCAAGGACGAGTCAGAGTTTGAAGCCGTTCCCTCTGCGCAACTTTGGGATCGAGATGTCGTCGTGCTGGCTCGCGAGAAGGCAACTCAGTCGGCAAGGCTTCAAGCGATCAGGTACGTTTCGGACGTCTAGGACGCAATCAGCGGCCCCTCGCTGACCAACCTGTGTGCCTTTCTCTGTCGGCAGATGGCAGAGTGCGATCTTTTTCACGCCCAAGAACTCGACAAAGTGGACCGCTCCGTTCTCCGCCGTACAGGCTCGTTCCCGATGGCTCATCGGTCCGACAGGTCTCATCCAGGATCTACACGCCATCAAAACGTGCATTATCTTTTTTCTCTGCATCGTTCCTTCCACATGCCGATCTGACGCTCCTTTGCTCGCTCTTCTTCGCCTGTAGCACCGCTCGCTTGATCGGCATCCACCTCCAAGCCCCCATCCCGTACAGCGACAAACCCACCACCCACCAACGCGTCCCCAACTCGGAAATCTCGGACCTGCCTTCTGCCTCTCTCATCCTCGACCAACGCACGCACGCGAACAAGTTCATCGAAACCTTCGTCCGGCACGTGGATCCGTCGACGTACCCAACGCCACCCGCTCTCGCTGCTGCCACCAAAGGGAAGAAAGCGTGACTTTGATAATTGTGTACATCTAGACTACTCTGTGATCTCTGGTTCTTATCGTCCTGTACTCATCGCTCGCTCGCTCGTTTCGCTCCCCCTCGTCTTTCTCGATCGCTGTTTCTTTCGACTTCGACTTCGCTTTCATCTCTCTTTTACTCTCGGAACGCTTACACTTCTCCTTCTATTCCTTCTTCTCTTCTTACGTTTCTCGGGTTCGCTGGATAGCAACATCTCTTACCGACCACCTCAACCTGACGTCAGCGAATCTCAGCAAATCAACGCGACACCATTCATCAAGATCCAAGATATCTTCCAAACCCCCCTCATCTCCTTTACCAGGCCACAACGCTCATCGCACTCATCACCGCCACCGCCCACCCAGCCACTCCCCACATCCCGACCCTCCTCTCCCCCGCTCCAGTACTCGCACCACCTCCAGCAGCGACCGACGCACTCGCACTCGGTCCCGCTCCCGCCGACGTCGCAGGTGCCGTATACTGCGGCAGCGTCGTCGAATCGACCGCTGTCGTCTGTGGCAAGGTGACGTTGGCGGACCCGACCTCTACGGTGATGTACGTGGCCGAGAGGAGGGTCAGGTTGGCGGAGGTTGTGTATTGCTGGAGACTATGTTGAGAAGGGACGGGTCAGACGGGTGGGAAGGAAGAGAGTAAGGGAAAGAGGGAGTACGAACTTGAACACCCCAACAGGGAGAGAGGACGCGAACCCTTCGGGGGGGGTGAAGTTAGGCGGTTGGAGGTAGGCGAGGGTGACGTATCTGTCGTTGTCGTTGTGTCCAGGGGCGAAGGGTAAGGGGCAGGGTGAGCGATCGAAAGGAACGGGGGAAGAAGAGAGAGAGAGAGAGAGGGGAAACGAAGAGAGACCCGCACCGATGAGGTCCCGACCCAGCAGGTGGAGCCGGTCCAGCATACTCGGTGATCGCAGGTGTCGTCTTGTTCAGGTTCATCGCGTTGTGGCCGAAGGAACCGAAGACTGGGGGAAGAGCGAAAGCGAAAGCGGAAGAGGCGTAAGCGCCGTCAGCGGTCCGTGCTGGCCGAGAAGTAAGAAAGAGGGACAGACCGAGATCGTTCTGCAGATAGTGCCTGACGACGTTCCCTCCGGTGAAGATGCCCGTGTTCGAGGAGTTGACGAGTCCGTTCGATCCGGGAGGTCCAGCGTCGACGGTCATGACGGTATACTTGTAACCGGTCGTCGCGTTCTGCTCGGTACGAAGGTCTTCAGTTTCGTCCAGACTTCGCTCACATGAACAGAGTCGGAATCACATAGGGACCTCCGAGTTTCTTCTCCTCCTCCTCGATCCCTCGGATGGTGTACGATGGCTGCTCGGCCGAGGCCTCGAGCGTCAAGTTCTGACCCGTCTTCAGCGCGGTAGGATGGTCGGGCGAGGAAGCGTTGGCGACGTAGAGGACGACGGTACCGAAGGGTTTGAACTCGGGAAGGACGGCGGACTGACAAGGAAGTGAAGGGAAGAGAGGGGTGGATGAAATCAGTTTTGGACGTCTGACCGAGGCCGAAAGGCAGGACAGGGGCAACGAGCAAGATGGTTGACTGACCGGGACGAGCAAGGAGTTCTTGAACTGCTCTTCAAGGACGGCGACGGCCAGAGTGGTCACAGCTGAGAAGCATATAGGTATGTGGACAGTCAGCACAGTGAACGTTCGTGCGATGTGAACGGAGCAAACGAAGGCTTACAGTGAGCCGCAGCCTGCTGGCCAACGAGGAGAACGGGCAGCACCAGAGCGAGGGAAGAGGTAAAGAGCATGATCCCGTTCTGTAGCTGAAGACTTGAGAAGAGCGAGGGTGTGATGGTTTGGGGGAAGGTCGAGGTGGACTTCCCTCCTGGACACGCATCGCAGGTAAGGCCGTGCAGCTGCCAAGAGAACACCGGTCCGGCCGATTGCCAACCGCGCGGACGAGGGAGAGCCCTTTCAGCTGGTTGGCGGCGTGGCGATTTAGTAGGGAGGGAGACGGCGGGAACGCGGTAGATGCAGGTGAGGTCGCCAGGGGTGTTCGAGGTGCAAGTCGACATTGACGCGGGAAGAAGAGTCGGCGAAGCTGCAGGAGGATGGGCGAACGGTGTCGAGAGAGGCGGTCAAGGTTGTCAGCAGGCTTGCTCGGTGCATGGAGGTATGGCTATCGATGGTGCCCAAAGACCAGACGACGGGCAAGAGGAGCGCGGTGAGCTCGGCTGAAGGTCCTCCTTGGACGGCATCGGCGTGGGCTCAAGAGCTTCTCATGATCCACCTTGTAGCGGACTGTCCCGACCTGAGCTGGAAGGCTTGAGGGAAATCTGACTGGCGGCGCTGCCACACTCTGCGTCGTACAGAGAATGAGGTTCGAGGGCGACCAGAGCTGACGAGGAAGAGGCGAGGTCGGCGGACGCGCCGAGCTCGTCGCCTTGAGTCGTTTCCGCCAGAGGATCCTGGCGTAGAATCGAGGATCCACTAACCATACACGAGTGGCGATGAGACATGTCTATAGGAGGCCAAGTTGAGCCGAGCGTCTGAGGGTTGCGGATCGTGGTTGACGGGTTGCTTGCAGCTCGGCCCAAACTGAAGCTCAGCAGCCAACGGCTCGACGGTCCTGCGTGTCTCCAACACCACCGACCGTTCCGAAAGATCAGCTCCTGCTCGCACTCAAATCTGTTCCTACATTCACACCATCGTCCACCATGCGCACCGTTTCTCGTCCCGGCCCGGCGGGACCGTCTTGGAGGAACGCGTCGAGCGGAGGTCGCGTCGACGGTCCGGCTGAGCTGAATGGTCGACGACTTGGCGGAGGACAGATCCAGTCTGCCTTGCTCTTGTCTGGTCCTGCATCTGGCTGCGCAGGAATGACATTGCATGCATGCGGTGCATCTCTCGACGTCTGATGCCCAGAAGACCCGAGGCCAGAGGCGAGATGTCGAGCTCGGCTCCGTCCTCTTCTCCTCGTCCTCTCGCCCCTGCAGGCCTTGCTACATCATGTCTGCGCATCCGTCTTGGCACTGAAGAAGCGACGGAACCTCAGCGCAAGAGGGCAACCTCTGCTGCATGCCTGATCAGGGTTGTCGTGTTTGGCTGGGTGGAAGGCCCGGCAAGGCCGGAGAGGGGCGACCCTCATGTCCACCAGAGACAAAACCCAGAACTGTCGCTTCTCCTCGTCGCCCTCCATCCACCACTTCCTCCTTCCACCTGTTCCAACCTTCTCACAGAGTCTGGTACTCGTCCTTCCTTCTTGATCTTTTCTTCTTCGCATCACCCTAATCCACACCCCTTCTTGACCCTCGTCCACCCTTCGCTCATGTTCGCTCGACTCGCCACCGTCTTCCTCCTCGCCTCGGCCGCCCTCGTGTCTGCTGCCCCGGTCGACTCGCGCTCCACGGTCACCTGGAAGCGACAGGACGATGGCCTCGCGACGATGCTCTCGAACTTGACCTCTGTCACGGTCAGTTCTAGATGGCAAACTCATCTCCCGACAGACGCGGTGCATCCGCTCGCCCAGGCTGACCCTCCACGCCGCCTCTTCTTTCTCGCAGGGCGACACGTTCTCGGCCATCAGCGCTGGCAACGTCACGGACGACGACACCGAGGCCATGTACACCAGTCAGCTCGTCGACGCGGTCAGTCCTTCGAACGGTCTCATCTCGGTCGGAGCCCTGTGGCGTTCAGCTGACCTTCTCGGCCTTGCCCCTGTCTGCGCCTCCTCGCTTCCACCTCTGCTTTGCCTCAGCTGACCAACTGCGCCAACAACGTCGACTCCCTCCCTGCCGACACCGGGCTCGAGACCTTCAACAAGAGGACGTTCGACTTGGGTCAGGGTGACGAGCGATCGAGGAGGAACTACGACAGGGGAAGAGATGGTACGCTCTAGCTCTCATCCCGTCCTTCTTGGTCATCGTTCTGCACACTGACCGATCATTCTTGTGCTTCCCATGATCTCCCGCAGTAGCTCAGATCATTGTGGTCATCATCAATTCCAACTCTGAATTCCGGGGCCGAGCAGGACGCGACGAGGGCCGAGGACGAAACAACGAGAATGAGCGTGAGTATCTCAGTCGAGTCTCTCGTATTGTCCTCTTGATGTTGCCCGACTAACTCTGTGCCTGTCTCGTCTCGTAGTCGATCTCGCCCTCGCTCTTCGTACGGCCCTGCTTTTCTCGAGTCGCATGCCCCTCGACTGCCCGTGGCGTGACTGACACACTTTCTCGTCTTTAACATCACTTTGCGCTTCCTTCAACCCCTCAGTGCTCGCGTCCCTTGCGCGAGGCGGAAGGCATGATATCGTGCTCGTCGTGCAGCTCATCAGTCAGTCTTGTCCCCTTTCGCCTCGCCCGCCTGCGAATGCTGGCTGACTGACCCACCTTCCCTTTTGCACGACCGTCCCACAGTCATCCAGTCGTCTGGCCGTAACTCGTTCAACGACTTTGGACACGGCCTGTCGCAGTCGATCCTCAACCTCTACTAGGCGCTCCTCCTGTCTCGTCCCTGTTCAGCGTGCCGTCTTCTTTCCTTCTCGGGGCCTCACCTTCCTTGCCTCACTAATGACCTTCGTCAATCTTCTTGATACTCTCGCTTCAGCCCCTTACGTTTAGTCGAGCTAGCTCCGAACGACCCTTAATCTTGCTTCCCGTCGTGTGGTGGATCATCAGTGTCCGAGGTCGAGGACTTCGCTCGATGCGAATGAGATTTCCCGACGCCTCGGCAGCTCACTTAGGAGAAGCAGCATCTCTCGAGAAACACTTTCGATTGGGCTACGAACAAAAGTAGCATGTCTGGGAGGTCGAAGGCATGAGTGGCGCCTCGAATGTTCCTCCCGCCCTGCCTTTTCGAGCCGAGCTCACGTCGCTCACCTCCCTTCCGCTTCTGGACCTCAACCCAAACACACCTTCCCACCTCAGACCTACCCTCAGATCATCCACCTACATCACCAATGGGAGAGACCAAGTTCTACAAGCTTCTCGGAGTCGAGCCGGTGCGTTCCTGCTGCTGTTCCCGCCTCGCGCTGGAAGATGCCGAGCTGACCGCGTCTCTCCTTCTGCTCTACAACGTGCCTGTGAACGACCCAGGACGCGTCTGACGACGAGATCAAGAAGGCTTACAAGAAGGCTGTACGTACATACTTCGCTCGACGTGTGCTGCTGCTCGTCAGCGCTCAGCGAGCTGTCCCAGCCCAGATGAAGTTGGAAACGTCAGAGCTGACCATCCCTGTCCCATGTGCGTCTTTGCGTGATCGCAGGCGCTCAAGCACCACCCGGATCGTAACCCGAACAACGCAGAGGCTGCGTCCAAGAAGTTCAAGGCCGTGCGTACCCAGAGTCCCCTGTCTTGCGAGCTCGCGGCGGAGCGAGACGAGGTCGTGTGCGAGCTCGACCGTCCTTGACCTAGCCCAAGCTGACCTTGCTCCTCTCGGCCTCCAACAGATCTCTGAGGCGTTCGAGGTGCTCTCTGACGGTGTAAGTTCGCACTCGGCTACCTTTCGCGGCTGGCCAGCAGACCAGTCCGGCGTTAGCTCTCAAACGCGAGCTCAGCGGCTGACTCGTCCGTTCCACCCTTCCGTTGTCTTCCGCCTCACAGAACAAGCGTGCAATCTACGATCAATATGGAGAGGAGGCGCTGAAGTCGGGAGCACCGCCACCAGGATCAGGGTACGTCCGTCTTCCGCACCGAGGAGCAACCGAGCTCTGAGCTGACTTTCGTTCGGTCCGAATGACGCGCAATACAGCTTCGGAGGAGGAGGATTCCCTGGAGGAGGAATGGGAGGAGGTATGGGTGGCGGGATGGGCGGAGGAGGAGGCATGGAAGACATCTTCAGGTAAGTAGGACAGACGAGCATCGCGGAGGAAGAGCAGGCGAGCTCATACCGAGGGCTGTGAAGAGCGGATCCGTCGCAAGGGGCGACCCAGACTGTCGGAAGCGGTGCTGACCTATTTTGAGTGCTTTATTTGGTGACGACAGCATGTTCATGGGCGGCCAGGGCGGAGGAGGAGGACGTGGCCGAGGCGGAGACCCGTTCGGAGGTGAGCCCACTCCGCTTCTCAGCCTCAGGATCTCCTACGCCCGTACTGACACTTGTTTCTACCTTCTGTCACGCAGGTATGGGTGGCATGGGCGGCATGGGAGGGATGGGAGGAGGACGGGGAGGAGGACACCACTCGCACGGACCCCCAGAAGAGCCGGAGCCCAAGCCCGCAGACATCAACCGACCCTTGCCCGTATCGCTCGAGGATCTCCGTACGTCCATCTTACGACCATCTGTACTCTGCGTGATGCTAACTCTGTCTTGTCATTCGTCTTGCAGACAACGGAGTCGCCAAGCGTTTGCGTATCACGCGAAAGATGCTGAACGGCACCGAGGAGGAGAAGATCGTGACGGTCAACATCAAGCCCGGATGGAAGGCAGGGACCAAGGTCCGGTACGACGGCATGGGTACCGAGCTGCGAAACGGACCGGCCGCCGACATCGTCTGTGAGTCGACCTCTTGACCGTGCTCGCCATCTCGCGCTCACCCTCCTCGTCTTCCCCCCTTTCTCGCTTCAGTCGTGATCGAGGAGAAGCCCCACCCCATCTTCACCCGAGTCGACTCGGACCTCGTCATCTCGCTCCCTCTCACTCTCCTCGAGGCGCTCACCTCCAAGGGCAACCTCACCCGAACCGTCACCCTCCTCGACGGAACTACCACCTCGGTCCCCGTCCCGACAGCCGTCGTCCAACCTGGGAAGGAGACACGCATCCCTGAGCGTGGGATGCCGATCTCGAAGGCGAGCAGCATCAAGAAGCGGGGGGACCTGTTGGTCAAGTGGAACGTGACGCTGCCGGAGAAGCTGAGCGAGGAGAAGAGGCAGGCGTTGGAGAAGGTGCTCGCATAGGGTAGCTGTGAGTTTGGATCGCTGGAGAGACGACACCTAGACGATTGATGTGCTTTTGTACGACCCACAGTCCGAAACGAAGGCAAGGCGGCGTTGAGGACTGGGCGGAGCGCGCTGAAGGCTGATGAGCAGTCGCCGATGCTGGTTACCGGAATGACTTGCGTCACCCGGGGACGCATAAAGACTCGACACACACTGCCCGTGTCGGACCCGTTCGCGCGCTTCCGGATCATCGGATACCAAAACGAGCGGAAGGGCGGACGAACGGGAACCGATGGCCGCGGAACGCCAGCCGGGCGTCCGAACAATGAGAACGAACAACATCTGCGGGAGGGAAAGGGTGTTGCTCGCTAGAATGTATGTACCTCGTCGAGGTCTACACTTTTGTGGGTGTACGCGCGTTTTTCCTGCGGTGAAGCTGGTCAGCGAGGGTGCCCCGCGGAAGCGGACGGAGGAAACTTGGACGGCGAGCCGCCGGCCCGTTTGTTTGTCCTCGACCTCGCCTTTCCCACTTCGTCCTCCCCACCTCGTCTGCCGCCAACCACAGCACACACATCACCATTACCATCACCAACCAACATGGCTTCAAGACTCCTCCTCCGCACCACCACCGCTGCCCCATCCTCCCACCTGCTAGCGTCTGTGCTTCTCCGTCCGAGCGCGATCAGCTGCTTGTCCCACCGCTCGCTCGCCACGGTTGTGACCCTGCCTCCTCCACCCAAGTCAGAGGCAACGCTCGAGACTCTTGCACACGCGCCTCAGACTACGGACACCGACAGGCACGTCGGCGGCGTTGTGGGTGGAGAAGGAGCTCACTACCAGGCTCAGTTCCAAGGTGCGTTTCTCATCGTGCGGAACGGGGAAAGCGGTCGGCGAGCTGACGTTTCGACTTTTGGACTCTGGGGGGTTCCGAGCAGATACGGCGAGCGCAAAAGAGGTCGCACCGTTTGATCTGTCGGACCAGTTCCATGGCGACTGGGTCCAGTTTCATCGTGAGTCTGGAAGGAGTGATGGGTGGTTTCTCCGAGGTGACCGGGCATGGAGGAGCTGACCACCTTGGCTTGACGCACGCGTCTTTTCTTCTGCAGCCGTGTACTCACAGGTCAGTCTTCCCGTCCTTGCTAACATCTCTGATGACGATGGGAAGTACAGTGAGCTGACTTCTGTTGAGGCTTGTTTGCGTTTCACAGGAGCAACTCGACTCTGTCAAGATCGTTCGACGCCCGACCGAGACCCTCTCGGACAAGGTCGCTGCTGGGCTCGTCAAGGGACTCAGGAAGGGGTTTGACATCGTTTCGGTGAGTCCCTAGATGAGATATACAGGCGGGCTCAGAGACTACATCGTAGAGGAAGTAGTTCCATGCTCACGTCACGGCCCTCCGCCCCCTCCCTCTTGCGTTCCCCCTCACAGATGTACAAGCACACCCCGCTGCCCAAGGACCACAAGAACCTCTCGCTGGCTCAGCTCAGGCAGATGGGATGCTGCATGGACGGTAAGTCTCTACTTCTTCAGTTCACGGCGCGTCACAGCGGTGGCTGACTCTCTTCCTTCCCGCTCACCAGAAAACCAATGGCTTAACCGTATCCTTCTGCTCGAGACGACTGCTGCCATCCCCGGAATGGTCGCTGGCGCTGTCCGACACCTGCACAGTCTCCGACTGATGCGAAGGGACGGCGGGTGGATCCACACGCTACTCGAGGAAGCCGAGAACGAACGGATGCACCTTCTCACCTTCATGACGCTCCGAAACCCGGGCTGGTTCTTCCGAGCCATTGTCCTAGGGGCCCAGGGTGTCTTCTACAACGCCTTTTTCTTGACAGTACGTGCTGCTGTTTTCTTAATTTTTTTTGAACCCTTTACTCACTCTTTCTCTTTCTTGCGCCGTCTCCCCCTCTCGCTCTCTCGTTCTCTTGTGCCTTCAGTACATCCTCTCCCCCAAAGTCGCCCATCGCTTTGTCGGTTATTTGGAGGAACAGGCAGTGATTACCTAGTACGTATGTGTATTCTAGCAGCAGGTCTGTGAAGGGATCGACACAGACACGCGTCATCGTTCGAGGTCTCCGTGTCCCACACCTTCACCTCGAACGTCGACCTCTTTCTCCTCCCTCCCTTCCGTTCATCGTGCCTCTCCTATAGATCGCTCATGCTGATCAT
>BTPH01000087.1:218948-351880 GCA_036245725.1 Mrakia hoshinonis
CCTTTTCATCTATCAGCACCCGCGTCATCGAAGAGCTCGAAGCCGGCCGCCTCCCTGAATGGGAGAACAAGCCCGCTCCCGAGATCGCCATCTCGTACTGGCGTCTCCCTCCCGACGCCACCCTGCTCGACACCATCCGCGCCGTCCGCGCAGACGAGGCCACCCACCGATTCGTCAACCACTCGTTGGCGAGCCTGGAGCCGAGCAAGGACTTCAACCCGTTCAGTCTGGCGGAGCCGCCGGCGGAGGTGAGGGGTGCGGTGGCGGGGTTCTCGAGGGAGGAGAGTGCGGCGTTTGCGAGGGAGGCGCGGAAGAGGGCGAGTGAGGGGGTGGAGATGGCGAGGGCGGCGGAGCAGGTCAAGATGGTCGAGGGCAAGTAAGGTCCGGCTGAGTTTTGCGTATCCCATCTCAACCCTACCTACGTCTTTTGTATCCCTTAACGATCTCTGTCGCTTCTGCTTTCGAATTTCGCGCTTCCACACCACACCTGTCTTCCACCTGTTTTACTCTAGACCTTCTTTGTCTGTCCTTGTCTCTACCTTACGATCTTCATGCCCTCACCCTCTCCCGTCTCGAACTTTGATGCACCTGCAAGACATTCTATCCCCTCCTGGCTTGGCTTGGTCTGCCCTCTTTAATCCCGCTGATTGATCGTCACAAACAACTTGCCATCCTTCCACTCCGCCGAAACCCTGCCAGAACGCACACACACACAACCGAGAAACGATGGTCAATCCCCGGGCCGAACCTCGCCAGTCTGATCACTCGCCTCGAGAGAAGAAAACTTACTGGCTCAGATCCTCGACATAGTACGTCGGGTTCGCCTCTCTCACCAACCGTGGATTGAACCCGGTCCCAACTGCTAGCACAACCGCTCCGGCCGCTAGGCCGGACAGGGCTCCGGCGGGCGCGTCCTCGACGACGAGACAGCGGGTGATGTCTGCTTTGCAGGCGG
Source organism: Mrakia hoshinonis (assembly GCA_036245725.1). Lineage (NCBI taxonomy): Eukaryota > Fungi > Basidiomycota > Tremellomycetes > Cystofilobasidiales > Mrakiaceae > Mrakia > Mrakia hoshinonis. The sequence continues at coordinate 219,904 of BTPH01000087.1, forward strand.
CGGCACCTTGGAGATAGGGATCGGGGAACGGCTATGTGACCAGGCGATCCAATCAGCTCGGAACAAAAAACGGCTTGGCGTGAACGAGAAGAGAAAGAGCAGACTCACCTTGCCGCGTTTGCAGTCGTCGGCGGTGATGATGGTCGAGGGGAGGGGACCGAGGCCCGGTCCGAGGATCTGGAGGGCGTGGGTAGCGTACCCGGAGGTGGCGGAGGTGACGATCGCCCAGCCGATGGAGGGGCCAGTGCGGAGCTGAGGGGGCGAGGAAGGGGATGAGTGAGGATCGGGTTGGAGGACTGGGAGAGGTGGTCGGAGGGGATGAGACTGACCTGGGATAGGAGAGAAGGGACACCGGGGAGAACTTTGAGGCCTTCTTTTCCCTGCGGATCGAACGAGGGATTAGGAAAGGTCAGTCAGAAGGAAGGCAGAGCCGAGAGAGAGAAAGAGGATGGACGACGGACCTCGCTCATCAATCGCTCAGCGGCAGGGATGATGCCGCCCTCGAACCGTTGACTCAACTCCACTCGTTCGGCCTCAGTCAGATGAGGGAGGTACTTGCGGAGGGCGACGATCGTTTGGACTCCGTGGCACTGCAGGCCATCAAACACATGGAAGAAAGGACATGGGGAGATGGTCAGCTCAAGGTCAACAACGAGGGACCAAACACGCGAGCTCAACACTCGACTCGTCCTCCTGCCCATCTGTGTGTGTCCTCGACCGTTTACAGCTCTAGTGCCCCCGCGCCATCGAAAGACGAGATCTCCACTACGCCCGATATCGACGCAGAGTGACTCGTGAGAGCGCGAGACTGACCTCGTCAAGGATCATATCCGTGTCGAGCCCGTGCTTGTTCCCAAACTCGACCCACACCTCGTTCACGGCCGGGGTGGACGAGATCAGAGTCCCATCCTGTTACCATCAACCATACAAGACCAAGAGTTCAAGTCAGTGTCTAGCAAGGCAACGCAAGGCTAGTGACGAGAGCAATCAAGACGACCTCGAGCTCAACGAGGGTGGTTGACACGTCCTCTTCGCTCGCTCGACGCGATAGCGAGCCATAGAAGCTGGACGAACCATATCAAACAGAACCGCATCGAGCTCGAGAGTTACGGGAGCCATCTTGAATCTTGGTAAGGATGCCGTTCAAGGGCGAGATGGCGGCATGGCCGACTGCTCTTTTGAGCTCGACAAGAAGAGAGCCGGCGGGCGGCCGCGGACCGGCGGATTGCAAGTGACACCTCGGGGTGACATGTGACAGATGATACGCAGCCGGGCGTTCATTAACGACCTCGGTTGTACATGGATGACTGCTGGCCAGGCACGTTGGGAGTGAGCGAGCGGTGCAGGGAAGGAGAGAGAAAGGGAGATTGAGGTGATGCGATTGACTGACTGGGTCAGGTCGCCCGAGCTCAGGTTGCTTGCTCCCTCCCTCTTTGTAGCCAGCATCATCGTCACATCTCTGTACAGTAGCATCAAATATCTCGCTCGTCTACACCTCTCAGATGCCGCCGCGACGAAAGCTGCGATGGTCTCGCTGACCAACCCCCCCACTTTTCTGTCGATGGTGAGTGACCCCCCCGCTTTTCTGTTGAACGCCACCCACCATGTATCTTGACCGCCACCTCGCCCGAGGCTTGTGTCATTCATCTTGTATCAGCAGACTGCACTGCCAAAAAAGCCTGAGTGACTGCCCTCGACCCATATCTTGCGCTCGAGATCCCGCCGCCCGAAAAACTTGGTCTCGCGAAAGGTATCTCCCTCATCGGCGTGAAGCGATGTCTCGACCCAAGGCCACCTGGTACGCCGAGGTATCTCGATGTAGAGATCATCTCGAAGCTCTCACACCAGCTCCCATGATTCTCATGCCCCCTGACCCTCTCCCCTCTCGACCTTTAGGACCGGCAAAGCATTCTATCCCATCTCGTCCCGCCCTCTCTAATCCCTCTGATCAATCGTCACAAACAACCTCCCCTCCCTCCACTTGGCACTCACCTGACTCAGATCCTCCACGTAATACGTCGGGTTCGTCTCCCTCACCAGCTTCGGATGATACCCCGTCCCAACAGCCAGCACCACCGCTCCAGCTGCCAGCCCACTCTGTGCTCCCGCAGGCGCATCCTCGACGACGAGACACCGGGTGATGTTTGCTTTGCAGGCGACGGCACCTTGGAGGTATGGGTCGGGGAAGGGTTTCCCGCGTTTGCAGTCGTCGGCGGTGATGACGTTGGACGGGAGAGGGCCGAGGTCGGGTCCGAGGGCTTTCAAGGCTGGGCCGGCGTAGCCGTTGGTGGCGGAGGTGACGATCGCCCAGCCGTTGGAGGGGCCGGTGCGGAGCTGGGTTGATGAAGGAAGAGTGAGTGGACGGCGTGCACGAGAGAGGGTTTGGGTCGGGACTGACCTGGTCGAGGAGAGCGCGAACTCCGGGGAGGACTTTGAGACCTTCTTTGCCCTGGAGAAACGGATGATATGGACAGATGAGGTCAGCATGGATAAAGAGGGCAGATGAATGATGGGCCGACGTACCTCGCTCATCAGCCGCTCAGCGGTTGGGATCACCCCGGCCTCGAACCGCTTCGTCTCCTCCATCCGCTCGGCCTCGGTCAGATGCGGGAGGTACTTGCGAAGAGAAACGATGGTCTGCACTCCATGACACTGTAGATGACGAGAGGCGAAGAGGACGCAGTCAGCTTCTGATCGGTGAGGAGCAGCGAACCGTTCGAGCTCGACATCCGCGCTCCTCCCTTCATCTGCCCGACTTGTCTGGCCTCTTTGGCCTCGTCTCCAGGTCCAGCTCGCAGAGCCACCTTGGGGTGCTTCGGCTGTCTGGGTAAGATGGCTCTCGCAAGCACGGGAGGGAGGTCGGAAAGGAGACTATGTCGACGAAGGCGAGACTGACCTCGTTGAGGATCATGGTCGTGTTCAACCCGTACTTGTCCCCAAACTCGGCCCACACTTGGTTCACCGCCGGTGTGGAGGAGATCAGAGTCCCATCCTGTTATTATCAACCACACAAGACCAAGGCTTCGAGTCAGTATGGAGTCAAGCAGGCATGGTGCCGTGCGCAAGGAGGACAGGCCAAAGCTCAACGAGAAGCCTGTTGACATCTCGTCCTTGCTTCCGTGACCCGATGAGGAGCGACGATGGTTGGACACACCATGTCAAAGAGGACAGCATCGAGCTCGATCGTAACGGGAGCCATCTTGTATTGCGCGTGTGGGAGGTGTGGGAGGCCAGAACGGTGAGACGTCGGTCGACGAGGGAGCTCGAAAGAAGAGAGGCTCCGCGGACCGGCGGATTGGCCGATCGTCACAGAAGCAAGTTCAGTTCAGAGAGAAACGAAAGTGAACATAAGTTACATCTTGTGTATGTGTGGTGTGTACGGACGAGAAAGACCGATACCGAACAGCAAAGCGGGAGGTGGTGGTTCCGAGAAAAGCAAAGGAACAGCGAAGCCGACAGGCGAGAAAGGAGATGTGTCCGTCGTGGTGGTCAAGAACGGCACCAAGAGAAGAAGAAGAAGGGTACGATGCGACAGACAGCAAGGGGAAGGTAGGAGATGTGGGTATGCTAAGGAGAACGTGGGGTGGGGGTATGCAAGGATGGAAGGCTGTCATCGAGGACGGATATGCGATGCAGGTGGAAAGATGATCCGTCAACGACAGCGCAGAAAAGAAGACGAGAGCCCAAAGTGAGAGGAGAGAAAGAACAGAAGGGACGGAAGAGTCTACCGACAAGACGCGAGAAGATGGAAAGAGAGCGCCGAGCTGCCGACAGCGGCTCATTGGGCGTCCGAGCTGGTGGTGCCCGTGATCCGAGGACTCAGTCGCCGCCGGATGTCTTGCTCGTGCGGTGACGACTCGTCAACGACGACGGCGGGCTTCTCCTTGACGGGCTCGACCTTTCCGATGCCGGTGAGCTTCTTCTTCTTCTCCTCGCCTGCCGGCGCCTGAGGTGACGCTCCCACGGGAGGAAGACGGACTCCAGGTTTGTAGTCCTGCGAATCGAAGGTGTACGTCGTCAGCATCCGATCAGTACATGGCGGAGGTTGAAGGAGGCGGACTCACCATGGCTCCGCTGTCTCTTTCCGGGTGCACCAACCTCGCGTACTCGAGATACAGCCTGAACGAGTACGCCTGCATGTCCTCCTTCCTCCATGTCCGCTCAACCCAGCACTGTCCGTTCGACGCGATCCTGCGTGCGACTCGGTCGTGCGCGCCTCGGAGGTTGCCCGGGTGTCCTCGGAAGAAGGCCATGATCGAAAAGATGTCCGAGTAGTCGATGTTGGCAGGCACGTACGCGAACCAGGCCGGAAGGGTAGCCATGTTCCACTCGGGGAACACGCCGGCTTTGATGACCATGTTCTTTGCGGCCATCAGCTTTGGGAACCGCTTAGACCATGACTCGCCGTCGAGGTCGAGCACGTACTTGTAGTCGTTTGACCGCTCGTTTGGGTCCTTCTGTTTGCCAGAGTACAGGGAGCGGTGCTTCTCGCAGTCCTTGTCGTCCTTCTCACACGCCCAGACGCCCTCGAGGTTGCCGTCGAGGTACGTCTCCCGGAGCTCGTCCTCTGCCCAGTGGCCAATCTCGTACGTTCCGTCGCGGCGGCCTTTGGGTGTCATGACGGCGTGCTTGGTTGACGAGTTGGAAGTGGCGAGCGAGTGGAAGCGGATCCGGTGAGAGTTCTTCCACACGTCCTTCGAGATGGGCGTCTTCGTGTGCGTGTTCGGCACACCTCGCTGCAAGGAGACAGGCGAGACCGGTCAGCGCGTGTCACAGACGAGGTCAACAGTGGAAAAAACTTACCCAGTACAGCTTGTCGCTCTTGCCACTCCACCCCGACGCGGGCTCTCGCCCAACATCTTGACGGCGGGTTCCTCCGCTGACGATGCCGACAGGGGCGAGAGCGACGTCCGAGTTGACGAGCGTCCGCGACAGACTGAGGATAGGCAGCAGACGCGAGTGCGGCTTGGGTTGCGAGGTTGCGTCCGCCTTGGCGAGGAAGTGCGAGTGGGTCTTGAAGAGCTGGAGAAAAGACAGAGCGCGGAAACACGAAGATCGTTAGTCTCGACCCTAGGCAACTGCCCTCACCAGCCGAGAGGGCTCACGGAAGGATTCGTGCAAGGGTCCATGGCAGCCTGGTGATCCGAGACAAAGTTGATCGAGTCTTTCTCTGAAAGGGCAGAGGTCAAGATCGGATGAGCTTCGGCCCTTGGTCAAGCGGTCAGGCAGCACGGGCAAACACGTACCCTTCTCGCCGTCGCCCTTCTCTCCCTTGCTGGCGACAGTGTCAGGTCCACATGTTGCAAGCCAGTTGGCCTCTGGTGTATCAGCCTCGTTGACGTCGGGCGTGTCTGATGAGTCGTCAGGAACGAGAGTTGGCCAGGTCAGCTCGGGCAGGAGGCAGGCCAGAGATAAAGCTGGACAGGCACATACGAGCGCGTCCCTCGGCCATGCCCAGAAGCTCTTGCTTCCTTGCAAAGGGGATTACGAGACTGGGCGAGTCGTGGATCGAGTAGGTGATCCTGATCAAGAAGCAGTCGAAAGACAAGCGGATGAGCGCGAGGTTGGAGGCGGCCCTCCGACTGGGCCCGAGCTCGACACTGGTACTCACCTCATGTCTCCAAGGTGCTCAGAGAAAGGCTCCATCAGGTTGATTTGCGCATCGGCTCGCGGACGAGAGCTCCTACGATGGTCAAGGTCGACGAGGAGCAGGCCGTTAGCTAAACGTCTGCTGAGCTCGCGTTCGCGCTCGAGGTCTGCCGACGGAGGACTCACCACCAGGTGTCTCTGCTGTAGTCGTCGTTCCACTGCAGGACGACCTTCCCACCTGCCTTGACGATCAGGGTGAAGGTCTCCTTTACGTTCTCTGCCTCCTTGACCCTCTTCTCGATCTCGTCTGGGCTGAACCCCCAGAACGGGCGGAGACCGTCCATGATGGGGTCGTACTCGTCCACGAGCAGCACCTTGTTGGACTGGGCAAACATCCACCACGCGTCAAACCCCTTTGGAGGGTTGCGGCCTCCGTTCCTGGCGCGGTACTCGAGCACGGCCTCGTCGAGTGACCTGGACTGGGACGCCATGAGGGCAGACCACTTGGCCTCGCCCTGGGCGAGGAGAGAGAGGATCGGGTTGACGGGTGGACGAGAGGAGGTGTGTGCTGAGATGGGGAGGAGTCCAGAGGAGGGCGAGGGTGCTGGCGATGTTGGTGACTCTGGGAAGACGGTCTCGAGCGAGGCGAGGGCGGCGTCGCGCTCGACGGACGTGAGCTCAGACAGCGGAGACAGGAACAGCTGCAATCGAAGATAAAGCACGCGGGTCAGATCACAGTGACTTCGGAGCGACTTGGGCCATGGCGAGGTAGGCGAGCCTGACTGCCAGTCAGGAAGGGCAGCTCGAGGGTCCTACCGACGACGACTCCCATGTTGAGCTTTGCTTGACCCGGCTCAACGCGTGCAGACCACACACCGACAAGCAGAGACCCAGCTGCGGCACCAGATCTACTGGCGTGGGTATCCCTCCATGCCAGCAGTGACCAAAGAGGGTACTCACACATTGTCCGTCTGACCCGTACTCTAGCCACTCTCGCGTTGGGCTGAGAAACTCTGGGAGCAGGTCCGCTGGTGGACGGACAAACGAGAACAGGATGAGGGACGTCGTGAGGGAAGACAGCAGCACGAGCACGAGCGCCCGCCGATTGGGTGACATGCCGGGCCAGGAGGAAGACCGAGGAGGCAGGTGGAAGGGAAAGGAAAAGGAAAGGACGGGCGAGCTCGGAGGGAGAGAAGAGGCGGGGAAGAGTGGGGTACGACCAAGCTGACCAGACCAAGAGCGTGACGCGGGAGGGTGGAGGAACGAGCGATGGGGTGGTGCGAGAGAGTGACGAAGAGGGCGAGTGCGTCGAGTGGTCGTCCGAGAAAGAGCGCAAACGGGTCGGTGTTGGTTGGGAGCCAGGTCGGGGGAGCCGTCTGCGCTGATCCTGTCGACCAGTTGCCTCCGCGTTTTCCTCGAAGGACCCACGCCGATCCCTCCGGCCAGGCTCCCCGGATGGATCTCCAAAAGAGATGGACAGTTCACTTGTGTTCGATTGATACGAAGGATCATCGACTGCCCAACCGCCTTCTTCTTCTGCCGTATCCCTCACTTGCAGCTTCTGCAAGAGGAGCGAGGGACGATCGGTCCTGACACCGGACCTTTGCCAACGCGTGAGTCGGCGGACGCGGGCTCGACGCCTGTCTCGGCAGCTGTCGAGACTCGAGAGGTGTCGGTTCCTCGCTCTCTCTCCTTCATCACGTGACCTCATCGTTCAGACTGAAAGACCAGACAAGGTCTCGGAGGGGAGTTGCTCTCGGGATGAGTCTCATGCACGCCCGTCGATGAAAGGGCAGGAGCGAAAGGCGGCGCCGCATACCTGACAAGGCGATCGACGAACCTCCACTGACGGAAGGGGTCGGGCGGGTGTCGTCAAAGGTCATGAAAGAAGATCAAGCACACTGCAAAAGAAAGGGCGAGAGCAGGCTCGGACTACTCTACATGATGCCGAGGTCCTTGAACGAGTCTCGGGCAGCCCACTGCTCGTAGTACGTCTGGACATCCCCGTCGAGCTGGCCTCCGATGGCCTCCCTCAGCTTGTCGAGGCCGCCGGCAGCAGTCACAGTTCGAGCGAGCCAGGCGATCACGTGGACTGCAAAGAGCGAAGAAGAAGTTGAGAAGAAAGAGGGTCAGCACACGGGAGGTCGGGATGGCGCGACGCCGAGGACCACAGAGGTCGAGCCGCATCCACCGACAAGATGAGAACGAGACTGAAACTCACAGTCGACCTCTCCCGGCTTCTCGCCTCCAAAGTAGGCTCCCTTCCTCTGCTTGAGGTAAGCAGGGAACTCGTGCGAGAGGAATCGGCCGATGTTGGTCCAGAGGGTGGCCGCCTCAGAGTAGTACTGCTTGAGCGTCGCCTCGTCCGGGTTGCCCTTGTAGATGCTGAGAGCGAGATAGACATGAGGTCCAAAGAGTCAGTGCCTGAGATCGGACGAAGCGAGGAGAGATCAAACGCACTTGTACCACTTCTGGTTGTACTCGACCTTCTTGGCGTAAAAGTCCTTGAGATCGGCGGGCGAAGAAGCGGAGAACTTTTCGAGCGCCTCTGCAAGGCGAGTGTGGAGGAACGAGAGTGCCGGGTCAGTATGGAGATGGGGCGGGGAAAGAGACGGTGGTTGCGAATGGACTGACTCTGCCTTCCGGACCAGTACTGTCCCGGGACGTCTCCTGCCTTTGCCTTTCTCTCGTCGTCGTTCCTCGAGTAGTTGAGCAGCGACGAGTTAGGGTCGATGTTGTCCTTGTGAACGGCTTCGATGATCTCGGTCGCGTTCTCGGTAGTGCCGACCTTGTTGGGCGAGTTCTTGATCAGGTACTGCATCACTTTCTGCGAAGTCAAGAAGCAAGCGAGAAGGCAAGAGTCAGAACAGACGGGACAGGGCGAGGAGCAGTACGGGGCTGGACTGACGGTCGTGTTGTCGAGGACGTCTCCGTTCTCGGTGACCAGGGTGGGGAGGGTGCCGTTAGGCGCGAGCTTGAGGAAGCTCGGGTTGAAGTTCTCGCCCTCGAGCAGGTTGGTAATCTTGACCTCGAACGCCTACAGACAGGAAGGGAGATCGAGGAGGTCAGACAGGAAGGTCACAGACTCGGATCGCGAGGTGAAGACGCGTGAGGGTGAGCTCGACTCACGTCCTTTGGGTAGCCGAGCTCGACAATGGCCAGTCGAGGTGCGGTGGACCACGCCGAACCATCAAAGCTGTAAACAAGACGGGTCCAAGACGAGAAGCGTCAGCGACGTGCCTCGTTGAGTGTCGCCAGGCGAGAGATGGACAGCGACATCCTCTCCTCTGACGAGTTGAGCTCGCTCTTCTCCGACAGGGGCGAGCTCAACAGATGGACGCGACTCACGTGTAGAACTGGGGCTTGGAGGAGGAGGACATGTTGGCTGAGGGCGTGGAAGAGCTGGTGAGGTCGAGGGGGTGCGATGGTGGTGGATGGGGAGCAAACGACGACATGCGACGGGGTTCGCTTTTGAAGCTCGAAGGGTACGTCAGCTCCTGACCCATCTGGCCGGAAAACGTCGTGGCTGCTGGCGTTGGGCAGTTTGGCAGGGCGATGGAGCAGACTCAGACGCCGAAGAGACATGCACCCGAAGCAGGCTCGAGATCCATCGTTGGACGAGTCAGCCGACGTCGGGCTATGCGGACGGCGTGCTCGAGGGGGAGCTCGGGGGCGAGGGAGTCGCCGGCATGACGGTCAAACGGCACCGGCACGCGGCCTCAGCCGCAAGCAGTCCTCTGTGCAACGATGGACAGTTCAACCTCTGCAAGTCGGAGTCGAAGAGGCAGATGGGTCCATGCTGGTTACAGGCCCGATCGTGGCTCGGTCGAGCGAGGACGGCGTGCAGCGTGAGGCCGAGGGGGTGACGTCTCTCTCGCGGCTGAATCGACGGGACCTCATCGGACCCAGACCTTGCTGCCGACGAGACGGAAACCACCATCATGTCGTTCCTCACCTCTGCTGCAAACCCAGTCATCAAGACGCTCGTTCCTGTCGCGGTAAGTGCGCACAAGAGCGTGTCAGGGAGCCCACTGTTGCCTCGCGCTCAGCCCGAGCTCACCCTTGCTCGTCCCCTTGATCTCTCGCACGTCCGCCCTTCCCATCCCTCTCGCAGGCCCTCACGTTTGGTCTCCAGGGAGCGTTCGCTGTCCCTGCCATCATTCAGAAGTCGGAGAAGAACTACGATGTGAGCTGCCTCGACAGATGAGCTCTGTCCGCGTCCGCCCGCTGAGACCGAGCTGACCCTCATCACTCGCTCGTCCGACTTGCAGTTGGCTGGATCGCTCGGGTTCATCTCGTCCATCGCCCTGTCAGTCTACCTGCCCGCCTCGAGGAACCCGGCAGGACTGATCGCCGGCCTGCGAGGGATGAGCTCGAGGTCGATGCTCATGTCCACCAGTACGTCCCCGGCCAGATGCGGCGCGTCAAACGAGGGCTGAGTGGTCTGACCTCTCTTCTCTTCTCTCCGTAGTGGCTGGACTGTGGGCAGGCCGACTCGGCTACTTCCTCTTCAACCGGATCCGCAAGAGCGAGAACAAGAAGGACTCACGCTTTGACGAGATCAAGCTGAGCCCGCTCAAGTTCGCAGGAGCCTGGACCGGCCAGGCCGTCTGGATCTCGCTCGCAGCCCTGCCCGTCTACCTCGTCAACGCCATCCCCAAGTCCCGATCCCCTCGTCTCGGCCTGCTCGACCTCATTGGAGTCGGAGTGTGGGCGACCGCGTGGGGGATTGAGCTTCTCGCCGACCATCAAAAGAGCACGTGGCGACAGGAGAGGACAGAGAAGAAGCACGACGAAAAGTTCATCTCCAGAGGGCTGTGGTCGTGGTCTAGACATCCCAAGTGAGTCCACAAGGCAAGACCTGAGACGGCCGGTGACGCCAGCGATGCTGACGAACTTGCCTCCACTCCGTCCCTGCAGCTACGTCGGAGAGTGCTCGCTCTGGTTTGGAATGTACCTCGTCTCTGTTCGAGCGCTCATCGCTGCCTCTCAGTCGTCACCGCAACTCCTCGCCAAGTGGGTCGTCCCGGCTGCGTTGATCTCGCCCATCTTTGAGTACCTGCTCTTGACCAAGGCGTCTGGAGTCCCCCTGCTCGAAGAGGCGTCCGACAAGAAGTACGGCAATGACCGTGAGTGGCAACTTTTTGACCTCGTCACGTCGCCCGAGTTGACCTCCATACTTCTTGCTGGCGCCTCTTCAGCGGCTTGGAAGGAGTACAAGTCGTACGTGTGTCCCTGTCTCCCGGTGCCCTCTTCATGCTGACCATCTCTGTGTCTGCTCATGATCTACAGCAAGGTGCCCATCTTCTTCGCGCCCCCGGGAAACAACTACCGATCTTAGGCTCTTACACTACTGCTATGTTCATATCCGATTGCTGTACGCAACTCCACCTCTTCGCGCCCATCTTCATGTCCTTTCTCGGAGAGACGGTGCGGCTCTCGTCCGAGAGAGCTTGCGTCGCGAAAAGATGTAGCGAGACTATACCTACCACGAAGTGACAAGTCGTCTCTTCTTCAGCAGAGTCAGCTCGATCGATCTCTGAGGATCAGATCCAAGCTGGACGCGCCTGGCTCTCGTCCGAGCTCACCGCTTGCCCTTCCTTCGTCCCCGCCATCCTCCACCACCCAGACAACCCTTCTTCCCCTATCATGAAGTAAGTACGCAAGCCATATCTTCTTTTCTCGTCTCGACAACGTCTGACGTCTTGTTGATCGCTGCTTGTACGTGCAGCGTCGTCAAGGAGATCACCCAGATCAACCTGCGCGAGCTCGAGGGCAACGGAGCAGGCTCATGGCACGATACCTACAAAGGTGAGTCCGCATCCTGATCTGGCTTTATATTCCTGGCTTCTAGTTGTGCTGGTGAGGGGTGCATCTCGCCAGGGAGAAAGGTCAAGTCGAGCAGAGCAAGGCGCATTGAAGGGCAAGAGGTTGGGTGAGCTCGAGCGCACTCGTCAACTCGAGAACCAACCGGCAGGAGGACTTGAGACACATTTCTAGACGCAGCTGGCAGTCTGAAGTCCATTTAGACCTACCACCGGCCCCTGAGGAGATCTCTAGCGCGTCTACGAGCTGTTCGGCTTGTCATGCGGTGGTGGACTTGCTCCGAGCTCACCTCGTTCGTTCCTCCCTCCCGTTCTCACCGACCGCTGACCCCGTGCCCTTGCCATCATCTCTGACGCAGACTCGGCCTACATCTTTGTCGGAGGACTGCCGTTCAACCTGACGGAAGGAGACGTCATCGCCATCTTCTCACAGTACGTCCTCCGGTATGACGGCCCGCCTGCGCTTTGGGCTCAACTGACTCTCGTCTCCATTTTTCACTCTGTATTTCTAGATATGGCGAGATCGCCGACATCAACCTCCCTCGCGACAAGGAGACCGGTCGTCCACGCGGGTTTGCCTTTCTGATGTACCTCGACCAGCGCTCGACCGTCCTCGCCGTCGACAACCTCAACGGATCCAAAGTCCTCGGCCGTACGCTTCGTGTGGACCACACGCGCAACTACGAGCAGCCCAAGGGAAGGGACGAGGAGGGAGAGGTTGTCGAGCCAGAGGAGCAGAGCATGAACGCGCTGCCGTCCATGGTCGGCGGACCGGCTGGACGAGGGGCGATCGCGAACGGGGGTGGAGAGGACGTGGACGAGGAGGACCCGATGGCTGCCTACATCAAGAGCGAGAGGGTCAGTTGGCCTCTTCCCTGGTCTCTGACCATGTGCATCGACATCACTCGAACGAGGGAGCTGACCTGTTCTCCTTGTCCTTCCGCCCGCCCAGCTCCGCGAGTCGCTCGAAGCCTCATCTTCAAAACCCAAGAAGGACAAGAAGGACAAGAAGGACAAGAAGGACAAGGAACACAAGCACAAGCATCGCGATCCGGACAGGCCAAAGAAGGACAAGTCGTCGTCCCATCGCTCGGACAGGGACGGCAGGGACCGATCCAGCCGAGACCGCTCAGAGCACAAAGATCGCGATCGATCCGAGCGGGAGCGATCATCCTCCCACCGAGACCATCGGGAGCGCTCTCCTCGACGTGACCGCTCTCGATCCCCTCGGCGTGACCGCGACCGGGACGCTCCTTCCTCTTCTCGTCGACGATCTCGCTCGCCACCACCCCATCTGCCACCACCCTCGACTCGTCCACCTCGCCCCGAAGCGGCGTCCTTCTTCCCTCCTCCGACCGCCTCATCGGCACCAAGAGACCGGCCGCCTCACGCTGCTGACCCTCGGGATGGAGGACCGGCGAACTGGAGAGACGCTGCGCCTGCGGGTGGGAGAGCCGACCGAGAGCGGTCTAGAGATGACCGAGAAAGGCCTCGGGAGAGGGAGAGGAGCCGTTGGGACGAGACGGACCGTCGACGTTGAGTCTGGGCTAGGGCTGAGTCTCGCGGGTCACGAGATTACTATGGAATGATCGTCTCCGACCATGTTGTACAGGCAGACAGACATCGCGAGCACGTTCCACCGCTTTTCACCTGAAGCAGAGAGGGGATGAGACATAGATCATGCTGAGATAAAAGCTAGACAGAGGAGAAGACAGCCGTGACCCGAGGTAGGAGATACAGTTATGCACACAAAAATAAGGAAGAAAAAAGACCAGCAAACCTGAAAACGAGATCCGGACCCCCCTCGACTAAACTAGTGCTTCCCCTCCTTCGGCCACTGCAACAAGAACCCCCTCTCCTCCCTGACCGAAAACAACCAACACGCCCCACTGCTCCCTTCCTCCCACTCCCACATGTCCCTCAGCTCCTCCCGGATCGAACTCGCGTACCCTGCCCCACCACCGAGCTTGTCCTTCACCGCCCTCCAAGCAAACTCGTCGTCGCCTGTCAGCCACCCAGCTGGATCGGCCGCCATCCCGCACAGGGCTGATCCTGGCACATCGAGCGCGACGAGTGGGAGTGGCGAACGGACGACCTGGGTGAGGAAGAGACGGGCTTTGTCGTGCCACAGTGCACGGGTGCCGTGGCGATGGAGTTTGACGGGTTTGGGACCTTTGTCTTTGTTGGCGGAGGTGGTGTGCTTCTCGCCTGGGAGGATGAGCTTTATCTGGGCGTCGATGGTGTTGGTCGGAGGGTCAGGGTGGGTGTGGTGGGAGGAGAGGGCGGATCCGGAGGGAGGGAGGGGTTGGGGGTTGGCGAGGAGGTCGATTCGGCGCTGGTCGGAGATCTGGGTGCGGAGGTAGGAGAGGAGGTCCGTGCGGTAGACTGACCAGGAGGAGAGAAGTTGTGTCAGACAGGGTCCCACAGAAAGGAACGAGCCAGCAGGAGGAGACTGACCTTCCTCTTCCGTTCGCCGAAGGATGCTTCGGACCTTGAGAAGCGGACGACCCTTGGTGACGACGAGGAACCTGCATACAGTTAAGCAGGACAGACGAGGGGTCAGCGTGCGTCTTGACCCTTCTGCAGGGCGTAGGACTCGATCGAGCGACTCACAAGATCCCCTGCGCCAGACACTCTGCCATCGCCTCCTCCAGTCCGATGTTGACAGCGTCGTCATACATCAGGTCCGCTCTCAGCCCAGCACTCCACAGCTCGCCCACTAACTCAACTCGCTCCTCCATTAGCCCGTCTCCAAACGACCCGACGTAGACGTCGCATCGGCGGGGCGTCCAGCCGAACGAGCGATCCGCTTCTGAGTCGAGGTTGATGAGCCGCTTGCCTTCGGAAGACTCATACTTTCCGACGAGGAATGCGATCCGTTCGAGCGAGATCTGGCAGCCGACGACGTGCGAGGTCGGAGCGAGCGAGGTGTTGGTCTGGGGCAGGCGGAAGTGCTCGATGAGGTTGTCGTATCTGGCAGGATAAGAGACAACGAAGGTCAGCACTACTGATAGAGTGAGACAAGGCGAGGAGAAAGCGGCGGACTGACCTTCCTCCAACTCCGAGGACTTCTCGCTTGTTGCTCTTCCGCACGCACTCAAACAGGACGCCTCCCTTGAAGAACCGATGGCTCAAGGTCGGGCGGAAGATGATGCGTCTCCGCACGCCGAGCTTCTCTGCGAGTGTGGTGACCGCTCGGATCTCCTTGACTGCCTTCTGAAGCGAGGCAGTCAGATGGGGCAGCTTGATGAGCAGCTTGTCGAGCGCAGAGTCAAGCGGTTCTGGAGGTTCAGGGTTCAGCGTTAGTCCGGTAGCAGACAGAGCTGGGAAAGACGGAAGGCTCACCACTTAGGCACCACTTCTCCAGCCGATCCGAGACCTGCCGCGTCAGGTTGAGCTTCGACCGGATCTGAGGGAAGCCCACTCGTCCACCGATCTCGCGGAGGGCGTCCGAGATCTCGGCTCGACGACGAGGCGGGACCTCGGCGAGGACGAGATCAAGGACTGGAAGTTGAGAAAAATGGTCAATGCAGGAGACAGGCAGAACGATCGAGGTGACTCGACTGACCTGCTTGATGCGAAATGTGAAACTCCCACTCGTGCCGCTGGTGCAGACCTGGGAACGAGTCGATGACCTTGTCCAAGACTGAGATGACCTCCGCCTCAGACGCCATCGATCGTACAGGAGACAGGATGTCGTACGCGACCTGCAGTAAGAGTAGCGTGAGCTGTGAGCCGCGGTCACAAGCCAGCAAGAGACAAGGTAAAAAGAGACATACCTCTCCGAACGAGAGCGGCTGGCCGCCCATCATGCTTTCTCGGTGCGAGTTGCCAAAGTGGTACCTCTTCAGACGCTCCCTCTTCGTCCGAGCGATGTGCCGCGCGAACGAGACGAGGCCATCATATGGCAGCTCGACCAACTGGCCTTGTCGGTTGAGGAAGCGAGCTCCCGCCTCCTTGCGGAAGTTCGTGAGCAGATCCGTGACCGGCAGGAGGGGTGGAGGCTCCCAGCTGAGGGAGGACGATAGGAGGGAAAGATCAGCAAAGGCGTAGGCGCTTAATGCTGGCGACAGACGTACTCGATGGCTCCG
Source organism: Mrakia hoshinonis (assembly GCA_036245725.1). Classification (NCBI taxonomy): domain Eukaryota; kingdom Fungi; phylum Basidiomycota; class Tremellomycetes; order Cystofilobasidiales; family Mrakiaceae; genus Mrakia; species Mrakia hoshinonis. Next base: position 235,409 of record BTPH01000087.1, read on the forward strand.
TGTCTGCGGAAGAGATCGACCAGACGATCCTTGACGAGTGCCTCGTACACTCTGTGCTCCTTTGGGTTGGCGTCGGGGTCGTCGAACGTGAAGTCGGACACCGCCTCCGGCGTTTCTGCGGGTCGAAGTCAGAGGCCGGTCAGCCAGAAAAGCAGAGAGAGCAGGACCGGAAGACACGCACGAGCAAAGATGTGGCTGATGAGCATCGGGTACCGGTTCGAGGCTGGGTTGCCGAACGTGCGCAGTGCTTCGGAAAAGTACTCGTCCTCCTTTACGCTCGGCAGTGCTCCGCTCGAGAGAAGGTCCTGGGAGTGCAAGACGGCTTGATCAGCCAAAGAAAAGAGAGAGGGTGTGCTTGCCGGAGAGACTCACGACGGCTTTGGGTCGCTTGGCCGGATCATGCTGACAGAAGGAAGGGAGATGCAGATTAGCGATCAAGGACAGGTCGCAGGTCGAGAGAGGGCGAGCACTGACCTGGAGAAGCGTCTCGATGATCTTTGTCTGCTGAGGCATCGCAGCCTTGTTCCAGCCCGACGGGAAGTTGACTGCTGGCAGACGAAGATCCCGGATGACAAAGGCGCGCTCCATGCCGGTCGAGAGCGGGAAGCACATCTCAAAGAAGATGATCCCGAGCGAGTACATGTCGGCCTTGTCGTTGTACGGGATGTCGTTTCCTCTCGTCTTGCCAGCCGACTCGACCTCGGGAGCGATGTAGAGCGACGTCCCGATCCCAGAGGTGAGATCTGCCGCGTCCGAGATGGCTCTGAGCGGTGCACTCTCCATCGAAGCCTCAACGGGAGCAAAGTCGGTGGCGGCGAGACCAAAGTCGCCGATCTGGATTCGATTCTCGTGATCTGCGGAACGGCAGGCAACAGAGCGAGGTCAGACCATGGAGACGCGTCTTCCGACGCAGAAGGAGACGAAAAGGACGAACCCATGAGCAAATTTGAGGGTTTGAGATCTCGATGGACGATCCCAAGCTTGCTCATGTGAGAGAGGGCGTCGAGGATCTGGCGAAAGAGACGCCACGACTCCTCCTCGGACAGCCCTCGTGCGATGGCCTGGTCGGACGCGCGGGAAGGACTGAACGTCAGCTCATCGCAAGAGAGGTGGATGCTGATGCAACTGCACGTACCTCCTTGAGCGTCTGGTTCTCCACGTAGCTCATCTGGATGTAGAGCGTCCTCGTTCCCCACGTCAACGTCGATCCTCCCGAGGTCTCTGTCCCGCTCGGACTGTTTGCGCCGTCAAACATGGCCGCCCTCTTACCTCGCAGACCAAGCCCGACTTGACTCGTCTTTTGCTGTCGCTGCAGGCTCTTTCGCTGCGACTTGGACGCCTCCTCCTCGGTGCTCTCCTCTGCGTCATCCTCACTGTCTGACTCTTCCTCTTCGTTCTCGTCCTGTTCGTCGTCGTCGCTGTCCTCGTCCTCGTCTCCCCCAAAGTGGATGGAAGGGAAGCTGGTGCTCCTCGACTGATGACCGCGCACGGAGAGAAAGTCGTCCAGGTTGGTCTCAAACATGCTGTCGTCGAACGCGGCGGTGTTGGGCGACTTGGTAGACGACTCCTGCAGGGACGAAGTCGAGGACGACATGGCGGACAGGTTGGGCGTCGAGGTTGCGCTCATCGCGGCTGAACTTGTGCCCATCGTCGCCGGTACCGGAGGAGGAACGTCGGGAGCGGAGGTCTCGAGCCAGGCGACAAAGTACCGGACGATTGACGGGTGATTGAGTCTCGACAAGGCGTTGACCTGTCAGACCGGCAGATGTAACGAGTTAGCAAGCGGTTGAGCATGGATCGAGCATAGGAGACTGACCTCGCGGAACACCTTGTTCTCGTTGTCCTCGGGCCGAAGCTTGATCTTCTTGATCGCGTCTGCAAGGTGTTCGGGTCAGTCTGGACGAGCAGAAATGTTGACGAGCTCTACAACTCACAAAACCTGCCATCAAGCCGGTTCCGTGCCTTGACGACTTTACCGAAGCCTCCTTCGCCCTATCGATATGAGCGCATGTCAGCTCACTACAACCGAGAGCCGAGCACGAGGTAGAGACGTGGACTGACTAAGAATTCGACCTCCTCAAAGTCTGTCCGATACCTCGACGTCAACGCCGACTGAAGGTTTGGGTTGCCGTGCCGCTCAAAGAATGGGTGGACCTGGCCGGCAAGAGGCGAGCGGGCCGGTCTGGACGGAGAGGCGATCGTCTTGCCCGATACGTCTACGATGAGGCGCCAAATCAAGTGCAGATAGTCAGTCGAGCACGATGCAAAAGCAAGCAGTCTGACACAACGTGACCGACCTTTCAGGCTCAGACGAGGGATCCCCCGAGAGGCGAGATCCATGGTCGAGAGACTGTTGATGATCTGGGCAGCGGACGCTCGGAGTTTCGGGTCCGGGTGCAACATCCGACGCAGCGTCTCAGCCAGGACAGGAGGAACCGAGAACTCGTCTGCATCAAGGTCGGTACGAAGATGATTTGTCAGCAACTGGTCTTCGCGCCCGTCTGAGATCATCTGCAACACTCACCGGTCTCGAGGATGGCCTCGAGGTCTGGATAGCGGTAGATGACGTCCGCTCCCCAAAGCATACGCAGGACGGTCACACCAAGATGCCAGATGTCGCGTTTGTGGGTGAAAGTGTGCCCTGCCTCAAGCTCATCGGGCGAGAGCCTGTCGTTGACGATCAGAAACCCGGATCAGCCCATGTGCGCAAGCAGAGAAGAGAGCACATGCGGCAGACCGACCAGTTCCAAGGCAACGGTTCTCCGTCCTTTTCGTCTCCATACTCTCCTGCGTCGGCGCCGTCAAGCTCGCCCGCCTCGAGGAACGGGTTGGACCGGTCGAGGTCGATGATCCGCTTTCGGTAGCACGGCTCAGCGAGACGGGCGCCCCCAGAAGATGGAGAGAGGATGATGGTGTCGAGGCACACGTCTGGTAGACAAGCGCAAGAGGTCAGTATGAAATGTGAACGACGGAAGGCGGAAAGAAACTGACCGTCGTGGGTGAAGCCCTCTTTTCGCATCGCTTCCAGTCCAGCGAGAACTTGTATGAGATGGTCCTGGATGAGAATAAATGGCCGTCCTCAGACTCTCCGCCATTTCGATACTCAGGCCCGCGACAGAAGACTGATCAGACTCACTCTGGCGACGCCTAGCTCTAGCCGTCCGCATACCCTGAGGACCCCTCTGAGGCGCTCGCCTCTCCCAACTCGGCCGGTAAGCAGGGCGAGACGCTTGCCGCCCCTGCCTGGACCGAGCTGGACGGACAGCACAGGCACGACCTGGTCGGATCGCAGCCCGAGCACCTTGGTTCGCAACGTCTCGGTCAAGAGGGCGAGCTTCTCCGATCCTTGGTTCGACCGGTAGTAGGGAGTCGGAAAGTCGACGAGCGTGACCGAGAGCGGTTGCTGGTGATCGTAGTCGGACGTATCGGCCAGCTCGGCGAGCGAGGACGAGGAGGACCGGTGGCCGCCGAGACCGTTCGCGCCCGCCGAGGTGCCGGTGGTCGGGATAGCGAGGTACGTCGTCCACAGCTTCTCCCGAGTTCCTCCTACGAGCCGGAACGTGCCTTCGACACCGACTGGAGTCCCTCCTGGTTGGCTCGCAAACGTGATCTCGGTCAGACTGTCGGCCGAGAGCATCTCTCCCTTGGCGAACGAAGCGGCGGCGAGCTCGGCTTGTCGGGTCGACTGAAGACGCTTGATCTCGTTCACTTTGCTGGCAAGGGCGGCTGCCGTCGCGGCCTGCTGTTGGGCGAGTTGCGTCTTCTCAGCCTCGGTGTGCTCCGCGCGCGCCTGGTCAAGTCGACGAGCGAGAGGGAGACAGATATTGCTGGTCAGTGCCCAGGATGATTGCAATCTCTATGAAATCACTCGCGCAGCCTGAACTGGCGGGATGTACTCACCGCCTGGTTCTCTGCCTCTCTCTTTGCCATCTCGACCAGCAACGACGGCCGAGAGTCGGCTGGCGCCGGTGGCTCGATCCCGTCCGTCAGATAGGCCTGCACAAAGTCAATCAGCTGATACAGCAACGATAGACAAGTCAAGATCGGGTCAGCTTGATCGATGTCTCGTCTTGTTGGCGCTGGGGGAGCTCTCTGGCTTGCGACGGTGGGTGCTGACCTCGAAGACGATGACTCCATTCCCGGCGAGCTCCTTTGCCCGTTGGTTCACGAGCTTGGTGAGCGTCGTCAGTTGCGCGGGCGAGACATTGGTTGGCGAGGTGAGCGAGAGGATCGGCGCTGTCTTGGGGTATGACTTAGGGTACTGTAGCAAGGGGGAAGGGGGATACGGCGTGGCGAGGTGGTGAGCTCGAGCTCGTGAGCTTGACGCAAGGAAGGCGAGCTCACCTTGACGACGAGCACGACCTGCACAGATCTGCTCGAGTCATCCTGCACGCCCTGATGCAAGCCCCTGACTCGGATGCCGTACTCTCCTCCTGCGACGCCTGTCGACTTTCCCCATGCCTTGGGTTGGAGCGGAAGCGGATTCGCGAGAAAGTCGCCGTCGTCGCCGTCGCCATAGATGGCCTGCAGCGTCTCGATCTCGGTCTGCTGGAGTTCAAGGGGTGTGGTAGGAGTTGCCGACATGGCACGGTGAAGGGGAGTGAGAGGACACGGAGGCAGACACTGCTCTCAGTCCATCTCGGCCGGCGGCGAAGGTCAAGGGAAGATGGAGGTTGGGCGCTGGGCGACAGGCAGGCGAGTCTGTCTCGGAAGCAATCGACAGCACACTTCGGTCTTCTGCTGCAGTGTCACGCGCGAGAGTGGGTCATTCGTCGATGCAAGGCCTTTCCAAAGACAACTCATGCCGACATGCTTGACGAGTCACGTTACAACGTCTGACCTCGATCCGAGAGCAGCGACCTTTTCACGACTCGAGGCGCGCGAGTCTCCTCTGTTTTGCTTCCCACCTCCCACCTTCCCATTCCTTCCCGACTTCACAAGGTATCACAAGAGTTAGTTCATCGTGATCGTCAGCCGGGTCGGAATCTGCGTGCGCATCGGGATTTCTGTTTGGGTGCCCGGATGGACGCGTAGGCTAAATGGGCGAAGCTCAGACCGACGTGTGAGCGACCTTCAACGGCCTCACCACCCTCCGACTCCCATCTTTGCGCGTAACAACCTGACTGACACGCGTCTCTTCCCGCTCTCTTCAGCCTGAACCAGTTCGTATCGCTCTTGATGCCGTGTGGGGCTCTGTAGAGGTTCGACGGATGAGCTGACCTTCCTTCCTCCGTCGCCTTCCTTCTCCCTCGCTCCCCGCCTCCCTCTTCACCCTTCCCGCCCGCCTCGCGCGCCTGTCTGCCTCTCTTCTCCAGTCCTTCTCACTCTTCCTGTTATACCACTCCCACTTCCCCTCCCCATTCCTTTCGTCGTCTGGACCGAGTGAGCTCGTGTTCTGATGGCTCGTCCCCCCGTCGTCGCGTCCGGCTCGCGGCGCAGCACCGGCCGCGCACAAGAGGCCATCTCGGTCGCCTCAGACTCGGACGACGACAACCAACCCGTCCGGAGGCTCGTCCGACGAGGGGACGCCAACGGCAAGAGAAAGTCGATGGCAGAGTCTGTCGACAGCGACGAGGACCCGACGAGCCAGTTTGACGACCTCCCGCCCAGTTCGCCCCCGCCCCATCTGGCCGCACGAGCAAAGGGCAAAGGTCGCGCGTCCGCCGCCGCGAGTACGACTTCGAAGCGGTCCGCAAAGAAGAAGCGCAAAGTCGCCGATTCCGAGAGCGAGTACGAGGGAGCAGACGCCGGCCCAAAGAGCGAGTCCGACGACGACGACTCTGCGATGGAAGACGACGAGCAGTCCGCCGAGAGCGAGGCGATGAGCGTCGATTCCGACGAGGGCTCGGTCGTCGAACTCGCACCGCCCAAGCCGGCGCCCAAGAACAAGGGCATCGGCAAGGCCCTCGCCGCGATGGCTCGTTCCACGCCTGACGTCAAGACCGAGGACGGGGACGGGGACGGCGCCGTCGCTGGAAAGGGCAAGAAGGTCAAGAAGCCGCACGACGACGCAGACTCGATCGACATCAGCGGTGAGCGCATCATCGTCTGTCTTTGCTCTGCCCGTTCGTGCACTCACTCTGCCGCATGTGCTCCTGCCTTTGTGAGCAGATCTGCAAGAGCTCCACAAGGATGACAAGGTGACTCCTTTCGTCTACCTTCCGGCCGTGAGCGCACTTCCGTCCTCTTCCTTTCCGTTCCCCGTGTGGCGCAAGCTGATGGGCTTCTCTTCCTCCGCTCTGTTCCAGGCCCCGCTCAAGAACCACGAAACTCGACACGCTCGCCTCGCTGCAGCGAAGAAGGTCGTTAAGGACAGGAAGGAGGCGATCAAGAAGGCAAAGACCGACAAGCTCAAGGCAAAGGCAAAGGCCGAGGGAAAGATCTATGTCGCCCCGCCAAAGCCAAGGACAAAGGCACAGAAGAAGAAGGACGGCGACGAGGACTCGGAGGACGACGGCCAGGGAGACGCGTTCGACTCGTCAGTCCAGCTCGCTCGTCTCGCACCCGCCCGCCTGTGTGTATGAGCTCAGGGCTGACATCTCTGTTGATCCGTAGCGACGACGACCCGGAGGAGGTCAGAAAGGCGCTCTCGACGGCGGAGAACCTGCCTCCGATCTCCAACATCGAGGACATTTTTGAGGACCTGACCATGAACGCGCCTGGCCTCAAGGAGCTCGCAGAGCATCTCCGCGGGGAGACGCTCAAGGTGGCGACCATGTGCAGCGGCACAGAGAGCCCCCTGCTCGCGCTCGGCCTCATCTCGCGCGCGCTCAAGGCCCAGCACGGCGTCGAGCTCAAGTTCTCGCACGGCTTCTCGTGCGAGATTGAGCCGTTCAAGCAGGCCTACATTGAGCGCAACTTCTCGCCGCGTGAGTCGCAACTTCTTCCTCTCTCGGAGGACCTGTGCTGAAGAGTCGCTCTGCTGACCGTCGCCGCCGATTCTCGTTCAGCCGTCCTGTTTGCCGACGTGACCGAGCTGGGCCAAAAGTTTGCGCACAACGCTTACGGTGCCCAGGTCGAGGTCCCGACAGACAACTACACGATGCTGATCGCGGGAACGTCATGCGTCGACTTTTCGAACCTGAACGTGCAGAAGAAGACGATCACCGAGAAGGGAGAGAGTGGAAGGACCTGGCACGGAGTAAGTCCCGTTCGATCCAGCATCTCGACGATCGGGTTCTGATCCCTAATCTCTGTCTGCACTTTTGCAGATGATCAGCTGGTGCAAGCGAGCGCGACCGATGATTGTCATCCTCGAGAATGTCATCTCGGCTCCGTGGGAGGCGATGGTTGACTCGTTTGAGGAGATCGGATACTCTGCCCACTCGACAAAGTACGTGTCTCCTTCTTCCACTTCGGGCCGTGCCTTGGGCTACGAAACTTGACGCATCTGCCTTCTTTTCCCATCCAGGTTTGACACGAAGAAGTACTACATCCCTCACACGCGATCGCGAGGGTACCAGGTCTGCTTCCGGAACCCGGACTGGGACGAGTGGCGGCCAAACCGCAAGTCACAGTTGACGGACCACCTCCCGTTCGAGTGGGACAAGCTCGTCAAGCGGATGGAGCGACCGGCGTCGGTCTCGCTCGAGGCGTTCCTGCTCCCCTCGGACGACCAGCGGATCCACCAGGCGAGGCTCGACCTGTCAAAGAAGACCAAGCTCGCCCTCCAGCTCGCCCAGCGAGCGACGACCGACTGGGGGAGATGCCAGTCGAGGCACGAGAAGGCCAGGTTCGAGGAGGGACTCGGAGCCAAGCGACCGGCGACCGCCTGGGTCGAGGGAGGCGCGCCTCAGCTCAAGGATGGCTCGTGGGGGGACTGGGCGCCGACGCAGACGGAAAGAGTGCTCGACCTGACCGACGTCAACACGCTCCGACAGGCCAAGCTCGGCATCGACTCCGAGTACAAGGCGTTCGTCTGGAACCTGTCGCAGAACGTCGACCGAACGACCGGATCCAACGCGGCCGCCATCTCGCCCTGCCTGACGCCCAACATGATCGCCTTCCTGACCACCCGAGGAGGTCCCGTCGTCGGTCTCGAGTCACTCGCCCTCCAGGGTCTCCCGACGGACGAGCTTCTCCTCACCCGAGAGACCGAGGATCAGCTTGCCGACCTGGCCGGGAACGCCATGACCTCGACGGTCGTCGGTACCTGCATGGTCGCCGCGCTCATCATCGCGAGGCCTCTGTTTGACCGAGAGCGCGAGGAGCGAGCGTCTGGCAAGTCGGCAACCCTCGTGGAGATGGACGAGTCGTCGGCCGGTCAGGTCCTGGGAGACGAGGGCCGAGAGGCTCGGTCCACCAACACCGACGTCGTCGGCATGGACGCCCTCCTCACCAAGCCGTTCGACCTTACCCACGCCGACGAGGTCCCCATCCCGACCTTGCTCGAGCGCGCAGCCCGGTCTGCGAGGCACTGCACGTGCGAGGGACAGTCGGAGCAGCTCGACGAGTCGATCCAGATTCTGTGTTGCGAGGCGTGCGGCCACATGGTCTGCCAGAACTGCAAGGGTCGACCGCTGCACGAGTACAAGCCCTCGACGACCTCGTCCGACAGGATCCAGCCCAGAGTGTTCGGGGACGAACTCCGAGCCATGATCCCGACGCGGATCACCTTCTCTGGCGTCGATGACGCTGCGCTCGAGGCTGTCCGTGCGCGAGGAGAGGACGGCGGAGTGGAGATTGCCGACGAGGACTGGGCGTTGTTCAAGCCGTCGCTGCTGAACGCGCTCCAGTCCGACTCGGAGTACCGGTTCAAGTGGATCCGACGCCGAGACACGTGGGCGCTCCAGATGGAGCTCTCTGGGACAGCCTACCTCGAGCTCGACCTCGACCCAGTCTCCCCGGCTTGGTACCTGTTTGTGCTCCCTCACCGAGAGGACGGCAACAGGTCCCGACGGCGTGCACTCCTCCAGCCGCCTGTCGCTCGACTCGAGCTCGACATCACCGGCTCCTCGATCCTCCAGGGCATGTGGGACTTCTCGCTGCCTTCGATCAACACGTTCCCCATCTCGCTCGAGGGCTGCGGCGAGCTCGTGCCGTCGTGGAAGAACGGGCTCGGACTCGTCGACCACCAGACTGAGGAGGTCCACGCCCAGATTGAGGTCTCGGTTCCGGCCGAGTCCAAGCATCTGCTCGACGTCGACATCTCTGGCCGGTACTTCCTCCACCGCGAGTGCGGGACCGCCCAGTCGTCGCTCTACATCCGACCAGCGACGACGACGGCAAAGTCAATCTCGTTTTTCCTCGACCCGACCCGATCCGGCTCTGTCAGCAAGGACGGCTTTGTGTTTGCGGCTCGATCGGACCGGCTCGAGTACGGAGAGCGCAGGACAATCTACGCCGCCGTCGACCCAAAGTGGCGACCGACCCAGACGATCGACTCTCCAGACACGACCTGCACCATCGCTGGAACGTGGGTGCCTGCTCCCGGAGTCAGCTTCGCCGCGCTCCAGGCCGCCGCTGTGGCAGAGATGGACGGACAGGTCGTCCCTCCTTCGACGGTCTCCCTCCCGCCTTCTGAGCTCGACCTTCAGCTGACGGCCGACTCGTGCTCGTCCGCGACGGCGATCCTGTCTGTCTCTGTCGGGATGGCCCATCCCGAGCGAGAGCCAAAGATGTGGAAGCAGGACGAGTGGAAGCAGGTCGACCTCCGTCTCAAGGCGAGGGAGTTCCAGGAGCAGACCGCCTGGGTGACGGAACGGCTCCCAGAGCTCAACGCGTTCAAAAACTGGCTCCCGATCGCGTTCGAGGCTGTTATCCAGGCGACGGATGATACGTGCTGCCAGAGGTGCGCGCCCGTCCCTGCCGAGGTCGGATGGGAGTTTGACGGCTCAAAGGTTGTCCCGCGCGAGGACCCTGTCGTGGCTGGAGAGTACGAGCGAGCGCTCAAGGAACGACCGGCTCCGTTCGTCGTCCAGGCTCGACTGGACGGTCACCTGGGAACGATGCGGTTCGCCATCAACGTTGCCTCGCTCCTCCACCGAGCCCAGTCTGCGCTGCCGGTCCGGGCCGACGCGACCCACACGCTCAGCTGGCGTCTGACGCCCAACCACCCGTCCGTCGAGTCGTCCATCCACCTGTCCAAGGCGTTTACGATCCTGTCCAACATGAAGGACGAGCCCCACATTCAGCCTCCCTCGTTCGCAGAACAGGGGATGGCACTCCGACTCGAGCAGCTCCGTTCGTTTGGGTGGGCGATGAGGCAGGAGAGACCCGAGGCCGACTACACGTTTGAGGAGGAGGAGATTGCAGAGGCCAAGCTGGGTCCGCTCGGATGGCGAGCCGAGGGCAGGGCGTCGCGCAAGGTGCTCGTCCGAGGAGGCGTCATCGCCGACGCGGTCGGCTACGGAAAGACGGCCATCTCCCTCGCCGTCATCGACGCGTCAAGCGAGCTGCCCTCGCTCGAGGAGCTCGCCGAGAAGCGGCGCGACAAGCCGCACGGCAAGATCTACACCAAGGCGACGTTGGTGGTTGTGCCGCCGCATCTGATGAACCAGTGGGAGGAGGAGGCCATCAAGTTCCTCGGCGACGACAAGCGGGTGGTCAAGTTCCGGTCGTTCGCCAACCTCGCAAAGTATACGATCGAGGACTACCAGCGCACGGACATCATCATCATCACCACGACCATCTTCAACAGCCCCAGGTTCTGGCAGACGATCGGAGAGTTCTCGACAATCGGAGAGTTCCCCGCAGGCAAGGACGCCGGCCGATACTTCCTCGACCGGTTCGAGGAGGCTCGAGCGGGCATCCAGAAGCAGGTCGATCTGCTCACCGACGTGCCGACGAGCGGAGCCGCGTCTGTAAACATCCGCAAGGTCAAGACCAACATTGAGGAAGGTCTCCGGCTCGAGGCTGAGCGAAGGGAGCAGGCCCGTCTCAACAAGAACGCGCTCATCCGGATCGGAAAGAAGAAGCTCTCTGGATCCGCCTACGACGCCCACTACAACGCGAACGACGACATCGAGTCGGACGACGACGACACCGACAAGGTCAAGAAGGCAAAGCGCGTAAAGAGGGCAAAGAGAGACAAGGCGCTCGCAGAGGGCAAAAAGTGGAAGGACACTTCAAAGCCCACCCCTAGTGTCGTCGATCCGTTCGAGCTCAGAGAGTGGCAGGTGCTCGTGAACTACAAGAAGCTCAAGTGTGCGCCGCTGTACGCGTTCCAGTTTGAGCGGGTGATCGTGGACGAGTTCACGTACGTGACCGGTCGCGCTCGAGCGGCGATCAAGAACCTGAGCGCCCACGCCACCTGGGTGCTCTCGGGAACGCCTAACATCGAGAGCTTCAACGAGATCAACGAGTCAGTCGTCCTTCGCAGCTACCCACACCGTCCACAACCACCGGCAGAGATCTGACCTTTGCCTTCGTTCCACCCCTCTCTTTTCCAGGATCGCCGACCTGCTGCATGTCCACCTGGGAGTCCCCGCCGACCTGACCCACACCAAGGACGCTGCAAAGGACAAGACGTCTGCCGAGATGTTCCACTCGTACCGAGAGACGCACACGCAGGCGTGGCGCCGCCACCGAGACGATGTCGGCCAGCGGTTCCTCGACGGGTTCGTCCGTCAGAACGAGGCCGAGATTGACGAGATCCCAAAGGAGGAGCACATTGTCCGCATCCGGCTTCCTGCTGCCGAGCACGCGCTCTACCTCGAGCTCGAGCACCACCTGCAGACGATGGACGACCCGGGAGTCAAGATGACCTCGATGGCGTTCAAGGCGGTCAAGAAGACGGCCGCAAAGTCGGTCCAGGATCGAACCGAGCGACTGGCAAAGGCGACAGACTCGGCCAAGGACATTCGCGAGTGTCTGATCCGACGGTCGTGCGGGTTTGAGCCGCCGATGGAGCCGATCCCCGAAGACGAGCAGGTCGTCGAGGTCGAGTCGGACGATCCCAGCTCAGACAACGACGACTCGGATGGCTCCCCCGCACCCAGAGGCAGAGGCAAGGCCAAGCCAAAGCCCAAGCCGAAGCCGAAGAAGAAGAAGAAGGTCAAGCCTCCGACCCACCGCAAGGTGACCAACGCGAACGGGTCGCCGCTGACGCCGACCGAGGTGTGCGATCTGATCGCGAGCGAGCGACGCAAGCAGCTCGCAGAGTGCCTCGCCGACATCCGCCTCTCGCTCAAGTACACGATCGAGCTCTACAACGCGATCAACTGGGAGAAGGGAGAGGCCAAGGACACAAAGTTCATCGGCTGGGTCAAGGAGACGCACCGCTCAGGAGAGGGCGACCCGGACGTGCTCGCCACGATCCGATCCATCTTCAACGAGTTTGGCATCTCCGCCGACGGAAAGATCGGACCCAACGTCAAACTCACTCCGGACGAGGCAGCGCTCAACTGGAAGAAGGGCGAGAAGACGGACCACGTCGCCGTCCTCCGCACCGTCACTAAGGGAAAGACCCAGGCCGCGACCGGTGCTGCCGTCGACAACGCAAAGTGGGACCTCAACGAGAAGACGCACCTGCTCAAGCGACTGTCCAAGGAGCTCCGCGCTCGAACTCGCTCGGCCCGATACTTCAACGCCATCCGACACGCCCAGCGAGACGGACCGGACCCAGACTTTGTCTGCTCGTCGTGCCACCAGTCCGACTCGGCCGAGACGCTGGTCAGCACGTGCGGACACTCTGCCTGCTGGGACTGCCTGCACCCTCTCGCCAAGGCGGGCGACGCGTGTCCGATCGAGGACTGTGCGCAGACGCTCGCGAGGAACATGCTCCTCCAGGTGTCGAGTCTCGACCGGGACGGCGAGTCTGGAGAGTACGGCGCAAAGATGTCGGAGCTCATCAGGATCGTCAAGGAGGTCGCCGAGCCAGCACAGGAGAACGTGCTCGTGTTTGCCCAGTTCAACCTCGTCCAGGCCGTCCAGGAAGCGCTCGAGGCCAACGGCGTCAACGTTGAGACCATCGGAAAGGGATCCGCCGCCGCCCAGTCCGACGCGGTCTCAAAGTTCCAGAAGGCCAACTCGGACCAGACCTCGGTCCTCGTTCTCGATACAGCCGCTGCATCTGCGGCTGGGGCCAACCTCACCCAAGCGAACCACACCATCTTCTTCCACCCGATCCACGTGCCGACCCTGCACCAGTACAAGTCGACCGACAAGCAGTCGATCGGTCGAACGCTCCGATTCGGGCAGAAGAAGACGGTCCACATCTGGAGACTGCTCGCCATCAACACCGTCGACGACACAATCTACAGGGAGCGGACCGGCATCTCGTTCGACGAGAACGGCAAGCCCGAGATCGCCGGCCAGCCCGAGCAGGTCGTCGCTGTCGTGAAGGAGAAGGAGTCCGTCGCTGTCGTTGACGAGCCCGCACCCAAGGTACCCTCGGGCGAGGTCGTCGAGATGATGGACGACGAGGATGAGGAGCTGCCTGCACTCAGCGCCAATCAGGCTGCACCTGCTGAGGTTGATGGCGACGTCGATATGACGAATGCTGATGCTGTGGAGCCGGCAGAGGACGCGGACGGTGACTCGGCAGACGTGGACGAGACGGAGCCGTCCGTCGAGGACTCGGTCGCTGGGCTGCCATCGCGAGACGAGGCGCCTGATGTCGCTGCTCCTGCTCGCGACGAGTTTGATCTCGAGCTGGAGCAGGTCGAGTTTGATCCTGAGGATCTCGCCGAGGCTGAGAAGTGAAGACGAGGTTTTGTCGTCGCTGCTTTGCTGTTCTGTCTTTCTATCTTGGGTCTCAGGTCGTTTCTTAGGTTTTGCTATAGTTTCCTTTTCTCTCACTTGTATTTGCTGCTGCTTTTCTCTTCAGATCTCTTTGCATGTCTTTCTCCGCCTTTCTCACCATATCTTCGTTTGCATCTCTTAGCATTCTGTTTTCTGCTTCATCCATGATCACATGTCTCCTTTCCATGCATGTCATCCTTCTTCTAGCTACCTGGCAAGCTACTCGACTGTCAGTCCCTTCGTACCCAGAAGCAGTCAAGCTCGCGCGTTTCGAGCTCAAGCTCACCCTCGCCCTCCCCCTCTCGAGGTCCCTCTCACCCCGACCTCGCATAATCTACCTATCATGGACATGTCAGGCTCTACCGAGATCCCTTATCTGATGTACGAGGAGCAGATCGCAGTCCAAGCAGTCATGGTCCGTCCCTGCGTGACACGCACTCGTCATCGACAACCAAAAGTCCGAGCTCACTTCCCTCTTCTCTTCTCAGCTGGCCTGCAGCCTGACTCTCAAAGTCTTCCACCGCCTCGTCAAAGGAGACGTCCAGATCAAGGATGACAAGACTCCCGTTACCGGTCAGTCCTCACAACATATCCTTCTCTCCTTCCTAGCTAGCTCGTCTCCATGTGAGCCCGCACGCCGAAAGCTCACACTCCGCGCCTGTCCTCTTCATCTCCCCTCCAGTTGCCGACCTAGCCTCCCAAGCAGTCATCTCCCTCCTCCTCTCCCAGAACCCGACCACCTCCGCCGACCCTTTGGTAGGCGAGGAAGACTCGGACGATCTCCGACTCGATACGCCCGAGGCGGCGCTTTTGAGGGAGCGTGTGGTCGGGCTCGTTACCGAGACGCTAGAGGAGAACCGACGTGAGGTTGGGAGCGGGAAAGAATGGGAGGAGGTCCTTTTGGAAGCGATCGATCGAGGAGGGAAGTTTGGTGGGGGGATGGGGAGGTTTTGGACGTGAGTTCTGCTCTGCTCTACCATCTCTCTCGTCTTGCCTGCATCGTTCATCTTGCACGAGCTGATCCGTCTTCCTCGGCTTTGATTTGAACCTGAACCGCGTATCAGGTGCGACCCTATCGACGGCACCAAAGGTTTCGTCCGAGGCGATCAGTACGCTGTCTGTCTTGCGCTGCTCGATCAAGGTAGACCTTTGTTGTCCGTCATTGGGTGCCCGAACATGCTCGTGGACCCTAAAGGTCCCGCCGATGGGCCCAAGGGTGTACTCTTCGTGGCGAAGAAAGGCCACGGAGCGTACATGGTCCGTTTTCCTCTCTCTCTCTTTCCTTTTCCTTTTCGCCTATCCCCTCGGCGGCCGCCCATGCTTACTGTACTCGCGCCTTTTTCTATTCCCCATCACAAGCACCCCACCCACCCCCCACACCACCGAACCCCTCTCTCCCTCCCCCACCTCACCCCACTCACCCCCCTCCTCGAATCCTTCGACCCGCACCATTCCGACCAAGCCCTGTCCCTCCGCACCTCCCATCTCCTCGGCCTCACCGTCCCCCCGCTCCAAATGGACTCCCAAGCCAAATACTGTGCCCTCGCCCGCGGAGACGGAGGGCTCTTCTTCCGTGTCCGTCTCCCTCGAGGCAAGGTCTTCCAAGAAAAGATCTGGGATCACGCGCCGGGGAGTTTGTTGGTGACGGAGAGTGGGGGGAGGATGAGCACGGCTGAGGGGGAGGAGATCACGTTTGGGACGGGGAGGACGTTTGAGAGTAGGGGGATTTTTGCGAGTAGGGAAGAGGGGCATGAGAGGGTGTTGGAGTGTGTGAGACGGGCGAAGGAGGAGTAGGAAAAGAGGATGATGTGATGCTGAGTGTCTAGAAATTGATGAGGTGGGACGAGAAAGAGCAGAGAGATCCAAAGCAAAAGCATCACAGAAATCCAACAGGAACAGAAAACAAAACAAAGATGGAGAACGGGAAGCGCAAAAGAGAGATGGGAAGCAAAAGAGCGTGGGGTGCGAGCGAGCAAGACAGAGAATGGAAAGATGAGAAAGCGGAGATAGAGAGGAAAGGTCGAGATGATACAACGGCGCCTGAAGATGCTCATCAGCAAGAGAAGCGTGAGAGCCGCTCCTACTCCTCCTGCCTCACCTCCGGACTCTCCCCACCCACCCCCTCCTCCTCCCATCCTCTCCTCCCCGTCCACCCCCCAGTCCCCTTCAAAAACCTATGCCCCAACAACTGCTCCGCCGTCGGTCTCTCCCTCAGTTCATCCTCACAACACCTCTCGACCCAATCCATCGCGTCCTCCAACCCACCTCCTCCATCCTCCTCCTTCCCTTTGCCCTTCTCCCCACCGAAGCACCGCTCTCGCAGGCCGGCTTCAGCTCGGGAACCGACCTTGAAGCCTAGCATGGCCTCTTCGGAGGAGACGAACGGGGTTTCCCCGCAGAGGAGGACGTAGCCGACGACGCCGAGGGCCCAGACGTCTTGTTCCTTGCCAGAGTACTTTTCGCCGCGGAGGATCTCGGGCGAGGCGTCTGTGCACGGGGGTCGAAACAGATCCAGCGTCAGCGACTGACTCCGCCTGTATCAAACGAGAGATAGAAGAGGCAAGACTCACAGTCCAACGTCCCCGAGAACGTGTCCCACATCCTCCCCGGCTTCCAATGCGCCGCCGACCCAAAGTCGATCAACTGACAATGCCCTTCCCCGTCCAGGATCACGTTCTCGTCCTTGATATCCCTATGGACGATCCCCTGCTGATGAAGGAACGCCAATCCGTCCGAGATCTGGCCGAGGAGGGAACGGACCTCGAAGGAAGGGAGTCCGTCGGGCTCTCCCTCGACACGGTCAAAGAGGTCCTGGCCGATCCCGAAGCGGGGCATGACGAGGAAGTAGAACTCGCGGTCCTCGAAGAAGTCGAGGATGGTGCAAACTTGGGTGGGGGGGGGGGGGAAGTGACGGTAGGGTCAGCACGGGATGCGGCCGACGGTCGATGAAACGCTCAGACGAAGGAACTGACCGTTCGGGTGTCCACGCAGATACAGCTCCCCATGCGGCCCGACATGCAGCTCCCCATCGACCGCCGTCGGGGTCGTCGCCTTCTCGCCATCCTCGCCGTTCTGAGCAGGACTGCCGAGCGTCTTGTCCTTCTCCTCCGATGTAGGCGTCGCGTCGTCGTGCTCCTTCGGTGGGCCTCCAGGCCGAAGAGGGTCCCACGGCCGGCCGAGCGGGGGAGGGATGTACCGGAACTTGGAGACTTGGTCCATGATGTGGATCTCGATCGGGATCGGGCCGAGGAGACGATGCCTGCAAAGAAGGATGGTGCCGAGGTCAGCATCAGGCAGAGGTAGGTCGCAGGGAAAGATCAGAGGACGTACTTCTTCCACGAGTCGGCGAGGATGCGTTGCTAGATCGGTGGACAGGAAGACGATATCAGCGCCTGGGCTGAGATTGACGATCGCAGCACAGCACGCACCTTGATGATCATCTTGATGATGACCTCGGGCCCCTCCGCACGTCCATCCGGTCCCATCTTCCGTGCGCGCTTGACGAGACCGCTGTCAGACGCAAGAGAACGGGTCAGTGACCTTCGCTCTAGAGCGAGACCGCGTCGGACGAGGTCTCGACATAGAAAAGAGACAAGGGTACGCACTAGGCGCCTCGTCCGGCTTCAGAGGTGATGACGCTGTAAGGAAGGAAAGGCACAAGATGATCAGCCCAAGACGGACGAGAAGCGAGTTGTTGCGAGATGTTGCACGCACTAGTCGTCGATCGACTTGCCAGCGCCGACCACAGCAGGTGTCCCGACGTCTTGATCGCTCGGTGGGCCGATAGAGGGCGCAAGAGACAGGATCTGCGAGCGAGGCGAGCATCAAGGTCAGCGAACCGCAAGCTCGTCTCCCACTCCTTCTCAGACAGTCATCTGAACCCACCGAGGTCGTACTCTCTCCCCGATCTCCATCCCTGAGATACGGCGGCACCTTCAGCTTCGTCCCCGTCGAAGCAGGGAACGGATACCCTCCCTCCCCACCGACCGAGTGCCCCGACCCAGGCACGATGTTCCCGCCAGGCGTCATAGCCGGGAACGGCGAGAACGCCGCCAGCTGACTCGACGCAAAAGGCGAAGGGAGTTGTCGACCTGCGATGGAGGAGAGACGCTGTGATTTTTGGGAGACGCGCCGGCGGGAGTTGCGAGGTGACATTGGAGGGGAGGAGGGGCGGGAGTGGTTGGGTGTTGAGCCTGGAGGTGTTTTCGAGCCTGGGAGGGCGTGGAGTGGGGAGGGGTGGTGAGGAGTTGTAGAGTGGGGGTGAGGATGAGGATGGTGGAGGTGGTGATGGAGGTGATGGTGGGGTAAGGGCGGTGAGGGCGAGAGAGATGGGACGGAGGAGTGGGGAGGAGAAAGAAGACCGGATGTTGCCATGTTTGGTGACGATCGTGTCGAGGGTAGTGGACGGAACGAAGATGGTGGCGGAGGTGGTGAGGTGTCGTAAGACGGCCGACGATCCTTCAGCCCAGGGGTGTCGCCTCCTCCGTTCGACGAAGTCAACGTCCGATCTCCCTCGTCCTCCTCGCCCTCCTCGACCTTGTCCTCCTCAGAGCTCGATCCGTCGTGCTCTGACGGCGGCGGCATCTCTCCCAACCCCAACCCGCGCCCAAACTGCTGCACGTCCCCTCCTCCCAGTCCCCCTCCGCCTCCAAACGACCCAAACCCGAGCGTCCCGATCTGGGTGATGCCCGAGTCTGCCCACCCTCCAGAGCTGGTCGAGTCGATCGAGTTGGCGTTCCGGGCGTCCCTGTACTTTTTTGACCGACCAATCATGCCTCCCTCGTCCTCCGTCTCGAGCTCGAGCTCCTCGTCCTCCTCCTCTTGCCGGTCATCGTCCTCCTCGGCTGACCGCCCTCCGTTCCCCCTGATCTCGTTTCCGCGCCAGTCAAAGTCCTCCAGCACTGGCGAGGGTGCTGGACCCTCCCACGGGCGACCAGTGAGCCGGTGAAAGTCCTCTGCCTGGAAGCTCCGCGCGAGATCGGGTGTGGCCGACGCGGTAGGAGGCGCCGAAGACGAGTTCTCCACGTACGGCGGCAGGTGGTCGACCGTCACCGTCCGACTGTGTGCAGGTCGCGTAGAGGTCGTTGACGATTTGCGAGACGTCTGCGATGGCCGAGGTGGGGTCGGCGGTCGTGGTGGTTGCTGTCTGCGCTTGATGGACCAGCTGAGGGCGTCGTCTCCGTCGCTGTCCTCGTCGCTGTCGCTGTCGCTCAGAGGCTCGTCGACCTCTGCGTCTAGGTCTCCGTTGATGATGGAGGACCCTGTCGGCCGGCGGCCTGCTGATCCTGGCCCTCTGCCGTACCGCATGTCCTTCCACTCCTGCGTCGTAGGCGTGAGCACGACCAGGTGCGGAGAGGACCCTCCTACGCCGAGCATGTTGGGCTGCATCAGAGGTTGCAGGTCTGTCGAGGGGTGCGAGTTGGAAAAGGACGAGGACGAGGGGAGGGACGAGTTGCGTTTCCCGTAGTTTGGCGACCGGGGCAGGGTCGAGGGAACCGAGGGATGCGGCCGAGACTCGGAGCTCGTCGGAGGAGGAGGAGGATGTGTCTGCGAGTAGTACCATCGAGCACTGCGAGAGGAAAGGCGGTGATCAGCTCGTTGTGTGCAAGAGGTGGGTGGATCGTGTGTGAGGCGGCCGTCGGGTGATTGACTCGGTGAGCTCGGGACGTGTGCGTGAGCTTCCCCTTCCCCAGCCCAGGCAACCCAGGCGCCGGCACCCAGCCACCGCACAACCCGCAGGGTGCTGGCTAGCAGTTTCGATGCATGACTTTGTACGATTGTGCTCACCTGTTGTTTGCCGAGTCGAATCCTTTGTGGCCTTCGTCGTCGTGAGCGCGATCCTTGCCCTTCGCGCCTCCGACGGCCGGGGTCATCGCAGGCAGCGTCCCCGTCGTAAAGCTCCGCTCGAGACCGTGCAACGAGCCAAGACTCTTGCTGCCTGGAAGCCGACTGTCGTCCGTGTCGTCGACTGCCTCGTCCTCGTCTTCTGACCTGTATCGCGAGTCTGAGCCGGACGGTATCTGTGACCGAGCTCTCACCCTCGAGAGCAGCACTCCGCCAGTATGCCGACGTGGAGACGGAGGAGGACCTGGAGACGAGGCCGGGATGATATGCAGGTCGCGAGGGATGGCCTGTGATGAGTTTGAGCCTGTGGACGAGTTTGAGGACGAGGTCGAGCCGAGGGCATGATGGGTCGGGTTGGGGTGCCGACCGAGCGCACCCGACGGGGGGGAGGAGGGGAAGAAGGAAGGGTCGAGCTTGGGGTATCGGGCATGAGGCGACACAGGCGACGTAGGCGCCATCGGCCAGAAAGAGGAGAAGGAGGAGGGCAGGCGCGAGGTGAAGGGTGAGCTGCCAGAGGAGAGTGGGGGACGAGGTCAAGCTGAAGGCAGCGTCCTCGATGTTGACCGACCAGAGAGCTGTTCACAAACAGATAAAGACCACCGGTGAGCTCAGGCTTTGGTCTGAGAGAAGATCGAGAGTCGTGTCCGCGTGTGTGCAGTGAGTAAAGAGTGCGACTCACACTTTGCGAGGTCGTGGTTGACGTCCAGTTGGAGCGCGGCCCTCCCTCCGCGCCGGCGCCTTTGCGCCGCCGCCGTCACTACCAAACAATCTCACTACCCACAGGTTTGCAGCTCGAAGTTGGGTACCAGAACACATCGCAGAGAGTGTATGAGATGTAAGGTAACGTATCTAGGGCTACAGGACGGAAGCGAGTCTGAACCGAGGGAGAGGAGAGAGCGAAGGCGATCGATCGGCTAGGGGCGAACGTGCAAGCAAATCGAAGAAAAAGGTGATGCAGACCCAGGACGACAAGAGAAGAGTAGGATGGCGAAATCAGGAGCAGAGAACGTCCGTGGAGAACAGCGAAAGAAAAGAAAGACCAAGAGAGGAGCACATGCGAAGGGCGAGATCGTAGAGAGGAAAGGTTGTGTGTGGATACGAGCCGGAGTCGTTAAAGGTAGAGCTGGGCAGATTAGATGAGATGGCAGATACGGAACGATGTGGCAGAGCGAGCGATGTGCGCTCGCTCTCCGTTTCGTCTGGAGAGACAGACAGACCGAGGGCCTGAAGCGGGCCTAGTGCCCGGTGGCGGATGCGCGCTCCCCTGCGTCTTGGTCTGGAGGAATGATCGGACAGGATCAAGTCAGCACGTTTGGAGCAGGTCTGTTTGAGCAGCGAGATGAGATACTTACAAAGAGGCGGCAGGTCGACGACCTCGTCCGGGCTCCTGCCCTCTCCCGACGCAGGCAGAGCGCCGGCGTCCTCGTGTCGAACGAACCGCGTGACCGAATCTCGCCGGCTGTCCTCCCCAAGAGCGGGCGGCGCACCAAGCTCGCCGTCGCCTCGCCCTCCAGAGCCAGACCCTCCAGCGGCAGGGTAGCCTCGCTTCTCCATCGAGTTCCTGCCGTCCGACTCGCTTCCGTGTCCGCCCGACGAGGAGCCGGTCATAGCTCCGGGCGGAATGTGCGAGAACGCTGAGGGAGCGAACGACTGAGGTCCAGCGCCAGAAGACGAGTTGTTGTAGAGCGAGTTGGACGACGCGTGCGTCGATCCAGGCGATCCGAGTCCGACCATCGAGTTGTGCGCAGAACCGGTTCCGCCGCCGTTACCGAAGAAGGCGGGGGAAGGCTGGTAGATCGGGTTCGTCTCCGGGTCAGAGGGGAGGGGAGGAGACCAAGGTCGGCCGGCGGCGGTCATGTCGTTGTTGGCTGAAGGCAGAACGGGCGATCCATCGTCAGTCATGAACGACAGAGGAGGGCGAAGATCGAACCAGACTTACCGGCATTCTTCTCGTCCAAAGCCTTCCTGTCGCGCTTCCTGATGCAGAACCAGATGAGGAAAGCGAGCAACAGAAGGAAGGCGACTCCACCGACGACTCCTCCAGCGATAGCGCCGACGTTGGTACCGCCTCCGCCTGTGTTGTTCGACGTGCCAGTCGAGCCCTGGCCAGACGACGATCCTCCCGGCGCGGCTGACTGGGTAGCAAAGACGGTCGTGGCCTGTCCAGAGACGGTCAGGGTCGCGTACACGCTGCAGGCAGGCAAGACAAACGATGGACAGCCAGTCAGTCGATGCGCGCCACGTCAACCTCGATATCTTTGCTGAGACTCACGTGAGGGTCGTAGGCACATCTCCGACTGGCAGGGACGAGTAGATGACGGCAGCTTCCGAGTTCCCGGCTCCTCGGATGCAGCTGTCCGACCCCGATCCGACGGTGTAGAGGGGAGAAGACCCGGCAGATCCTCTGTGGGATGGAGCGAAACGAAAGCACGTCAGCGAGAGACTCGAGATAGACTAGACGATGCAAAATGACTTACTTTCTTCCTCCGGTGTGCATCGCAAAGAGGACCTTTGATCCGGCGAGCACGCGGAACGGCCACGAGGCAGAGTTGGATCCAGGATCCGTCACGGGTACGTCAAACGACATGCCACCAGGAATCAGGCCTGTAGATATGAGAAGAGCAGCCTCAATCAGCCAATGGTGTATTCGGCAAAGACCCGGCTGCCCGTACAGAGAGCGACAGTCGGAGGATCGCGACTGACCGGTGATTCCGACAGGAGCGGTCGCATCGTTCGTCCAGGTGACCGTAAAGTCTCCACACTGGGTCGGTGTCGTTGTCGAGACGGCGAAGCTTCCGTCTAGCGAGTGGTCGAGGTCTGCGAGGCAGCCTGTCCCTCCAGCGTCCTGGTCGGCGACTTTGACGACTTGCGAGACCCGTCCTCCGTCGGCACCGTCGACGTTGTCCTGGAGGAGCGCGATAAACTCGACGCCTTTGCCGAGAGGTAGTTGAGGAAGGGTGTATCTGTGGACAGAGAAGAGGGAGCGAGAGATGAGATGCCGGTGTCAGTATGTGCTTGGTCCCAAGATCAAAGTGGCCGGCTTCGAACCGCCAGAGTCGGACGAGCTCAGACGACCCTCCTCTCCCGGCGCACGCTCCCGCCCGTTGACCCACGATAGGTACTCACGTGTTGGTCGTCGACTGGAAGGTCAGATTCGACAGCACCTGCAGTAAGCGTACCCAAGAAAGCGATGGGGTGAGCCCTGTGCTAGTTCTTGTGCGTGGTCGATCCGTTCAAAACCGAGGTCCTCCCCCCCGCCCGTTCCCCTTCAGTCCATCCTCCCGCCTCAACACACACTTCTCTCCATCGCTCCCATCCTCTCACAGCACCACCTCAACTCACCTGGTTCTGATCACTTGTCGGGATGAGCACGAGGTTGTAGTCTGTCGCTGCTATCGAGCCGGTATGGCTCCAGTTGATGAGCAGCTCCCCGCACTGCAACGGCTGACTGATCTGGAATGTCCCGATCCCAGCGAGCACACTCGGTACAAGCGCCACCAACGAGAGGAGGGAGGAAGGGAGCATCGGAAAAAGGAGAGGAGAGGAGAGGAAGGTGGGAGGGAAGGGTGAGGGTCGGGAGCAGGGTGAGCTCGACTGAAAGGCAAGCTCGAAGCGGGCCGAGGGAAGCCAAACTGAGAACGCGTCACTCGAGGGTCCTCCTCCTCGTTCACCCCTGGCGAGAGCAAGAACTCCGCTCAAGAGGTCAAACGCCGAAGACTGGAGGAAGGAGTAGTGAAGAAGAGAGGTGTCATGCGATGCCAGATACGTACCCTCTCTGCAGAACGAAGATGCCGGCTCGATCACCGACCGTGACTCCAGCCAGCCAGACAGACGCGAGCCAAGGACGAACTCATGCACCCCAGATACCGAGCAGGGCAGCCTGCCCTGCAGAGGCAACGTTTTGTTGAGCGCCTGGCTCCTTTGCTCGTGCGACTGAGGTGATGCTTGTGCGAACGATGATGCGCATGATCGAGTGAAGCAAGTTGTATCTGCGCACTGGAGATGGATGCGGTGTGGCGACGCGTTTGCCTGAAAGGCGAAGGTCAAGAGTGCGTCCCTCGTCTTGGGGTGTCTTGCCGTCGGTCGTCTCGAGCACTGACTCGTCCTGCCCTCTGTGTCTTCCTTCCTTGACTTTTGCTCTACGAGCCGGTTGCCTCAGGGCTTCGTTCCGTATACGAGAGAGGAGACCATGCCGACTGTGCTCGCTGGCTTGCTCTGGCTTGCTCTTGCTTGCTTTTGCTCGGGTGCGCGCTCGGCCGATGGGATTAGAGTGAAAAGAAAGTCACGAAGAAAGTATATCGTAAGGACTAATCTACTTCCTGGAGAGGCGAGAAGAGAAGGGCGAAGACGAGAGAGGGTCAGCGGGCTGAGAGGCGAGATGGACAAGAGACACGAGACGAGACGAGACGAGACGAGACGAAAGAGTGCTCACTTCTTGGCTCCGGCCTTCTCGGCGGCCTTGGTGACCTTTCCGGCCTTTCCGTCGGTCTTCTCGACGGACTTGATGATTCCGACGGCGACGGTCTGCCTCATGTCTCGGACGGCGAATCGTCCGAGGGGAGGGTACTCGTTGTAGGCCTCGACACACATGGGCTTCGAGGGAACGAGCTTGACGATGGCGGCGTCTCCGGACTTGACGAACTTGGGCTCGGCCTCCATGGTCTTACCTGATGGGGTGGAGTGCGAAGAAAGGAAGCGAGAGAGGGTCAGTAACGAGTCGAGAGAGAGAGAGAGAAGCGAGACGACGCGAGAAAAGAACGACAAGTCGCGACAAGACGAGAAGGGAGAAAGAGAGTGGAGACGTACCAGTTCGTCGGTCGATCTTCTCGAGGAGAGTGTCGAACTTGCAGGCAATGTAGGCGGTGTGGCAGTCGAGAACGGGAGAGAACCTGGTCCGATAAGTGCCAGGTCGGTCGAGCAAGAGTCACACCTGACGCGAGCAGATGCGTCCATATCGCTTGGACCCGTCGATAGACTGCGGCAAAGAAGGGAGCAGTTGGAACGACACCAGAGTGCGTCTGAGAGGTGAGGCGAGAGGGCCGGTCGTATCTACGAGAGTCGAAGGCGTGTATGAGCTCGCATGGTGCTCTACAACGGGTATCAGTCTCGCTTGTGAGACCGTTCGATGGCTTGATGATCAGGTCCAGAAGGGTGCATTGCAGCGGAAGGTGAGGGTCGGCGAGATGTGAAAGGACGGACATGGCCGTCTTCGGATCCGAGACGAAGAAGCTGAGGTCGATTGAGGACGAGGGTCCGAAAGCTCGACACGAGGTATGGCACGTTATTGACGCCTGTCGCCAGTCCAGTCGAGCTCGCGACTCTGCGAGCCCACTAGGATGGCCGTGCACGGACCTGTTCACGTCTGGGGCAGGGCGCGGAGAGGGGGCGAGGGACGACACTTCACATCTCCCCCACGGTCGGGTTCGTGATCTCGTCTCATTTCGAACCGACCCTGTCCGCCAGGCACAAGGTCGGACCGGTACTCGCTCAGGGGTTCGTCAGTCGAGTCAGGTGAACGAGAGATAGATTGGAACGTGATGGTTGGGAGATGGCTTCGCAGGGGGGTCGAGAAGGGGCAGGAGGGGGGCGAGACGGGCGGTAAGGCTGTGCGACCCGCCGTTCCGCCCTGGTTCGAAAAGCTGGTAGGCGGGCGGCCGAGCCAGAATTCCTCCCCTCAGACCACCACTCATCTCACTTAATGTGAGTGCTTCCCGTCCAGTCCTCGTACGCAAATCGACGTATCGCTCTGCCGCCGAGCTCAGCGCAATCGTCCGCATCTGCTCGCGCTCTCTGGGGTGGAGTCTGGCTGTCGGACTTGCTCAAGAGATGGTCGAGGTGGACGTCACAGGGGGGGACTTCCGAGCTCGCTCTCGAGTCTCCTCCACGTGTACTCGGTCTCGACTAGCCTCGCTACGGTTGCCTTCCTTTTGGCTCTTGCCTTGAGGGAGGTAACTGGTACGAGGCGGGTGTGGTGGCGGCGGTGCGATTTTTCGGCGGCGGCGAGCTCGACCGCCAGTTTTCCGCCTCGTCCAATCCGCTGACGTCCCGCTTCCCTTCCTTGCTTCTTCTCTCCGCCTTGCAGTCACAATGGGAAAGGACAAGGTCAGTCCTCGTTTCTGCTCCGTTTGCCTTTGCACACCATCCAGTCGGCTGACGTCTTCTTCGCTTCCCTCCCTTTCTCTCAGCTTCACGTTAACGTTGTCGTCATCGGACATGGTACGTCCCTCGTGATATCTCTGCTCTAGATGTTCCGATCTCGCCGTGCTGACATCCGACGTCTCCTTTCGACCTTCAGTCGACTCCGGAAAGTCGACCACCACCGGACACATGATCTTCAAGTGCGGAGGAATCGACAAGCGAACCATTGAGAAGTTCGAGAAGGAGGCCGCCGAGCTCGGAAAGGGATCCTTCAAGTACGCTTGGGTCCTCGACAAGCTGAAGGCCGAGCGAGAGCGAGGAATCAGTCAGTCCATTCTCTGCTTTGCTTCTCTTCTCGTTTATCCTCTTTACTGACCCTCGCCTCTCCTCTTGTGTCTCAGCCATCGACATCGCGCTCTGGAAGTTCGAGACCCCTCGATACATGATCACGGTCATTGACGCCCCGGGACACCGAGACTTCATCAAGAACATGATCACCGGAACGTCGCAGGTCAGTCGTCGACGAGCCATCTCTTCGCTTCTTCCGTCTTTCTCATACTGACTCTTCTCGCTCGTTTCTTTTCCCTTTCTCTGTCGCTCAGGCCGACTGCGCCATCCTCATCATCGCCGGTGGAACCGGAGAGTTCGAGGCTGGTATCTCCAAGGACGGACAGACCCGAGAGCACGCTCTCCTTGCCTTCACGCTCGGAGTCCGACAGCTCATTGTCGCCGTCAACAAGATGGACACCACCAAGTACTCCGAGGCCCGATTCGAGGAGATCATCAAGGAGACGTCCGGCTTCATCAAGAAGGTCGGATACAACCCCAAGACTGTCGCCTTCGTCCCCATCTCTGGATGGCACGGAGACAACATGATTGAGGAGTCGACCAACATGACCTGGTACAAGGGATGGACCAAGGAGACCAAGGCCGGTGTCCTCAAGGGAAAGACCCTCCTCGAGGCCATCGACGCCATCGAGCCCCCCTCGCGACCCACCGACAAGCCCCTCCGACTCCCCCTCCAGGATGTTTACAAGATCGGAGGAATCGGAACAGTGCCCGTCGGACGAGTCGAGACCGGAGTCATCAAGGCCGGTATGGTCGTCAACTTCGCTCCTTCCAACGTGACCACCGAGGTCAAGTCGGTCGAGATGCACCACGAGCAGCTCGTCGAGGGACTCCCCGGAGACAACGTCGGTTTCAACATCAAGAACGTGTCTGTCAAGGACATCCGACGAGGAAACGTCTGCTCCGACTCCAAGAACGACCCCGCCAAGGAGGCCGCCTCGTTCAACGCCCAGGTCATCGTCCTCAACCACCCGGGACAGATCGGAGCCGGTTACTCTCCCGTTCTCGACTGCCACACCGCCCACATTGCCTGCAAGTTCGACACTCTCCTCGAGAAGATCGACCGACGAACTGGTACGTCTCCACTCTCTTTCTCCCTTCTCGTTTTTGTCGCGACTGGTCGACTTTTTCTCGCGTCGTCTCGCCTCTCTCTTCCTCGACTCGTCACTGACTCGCTCTCGCTTCCTTTCTTTGTTCGCACTCCACCCTCTCAGGTAAGACCATGGAGGCCGAGCCCAAGTTCGTCAAGTCCGGAGACGCCGCCATCGTCAAGCTCGTTCCCTCGAAGCCCATGTGTGTCGAGGCCTACAACGAGTACCCTCCCCTCGGACGATTCGCCGTCCGAGACATGAGGCAGACCGTCGCCGTCGGAATCATCAAGTCCGTCGAGAAGACCGACGGAAAGGCCGGAAAGGTCACCAAGGCCGCCGAGAAGGCCGGAGCCAAGAAGTGAGCACTTTTTCATCTCGGCTCGTCTCTTATCCATCCTCGCGTCTCAGCCAGCTGACCCTCTCTCCTCTTCGCCCTTCTCTTCGCGCCTCTCCAGGAAGTAAATTAGTCCTTACGATATGCTTTCTTCATGACTTTCTTTTCACTCTAATCCCATCGTCCGAGCACCACGCGCCCTCGCGTCGCGCAAGAAGCAAGCAAGCAAGAGCAAGCAAGCGAGCACAGTCGCGGTCTCCTCTTTCTTTCGTATACGGAACGAAGCCGCTGCTGCAAGCCGAAAGAAGCAAGTCGAGAGAGAGAGCGGCAGAGTTGAGAAGAGTAGAGTCGAACCGAACCGGACCTCGTCTCGGTCTCTTCCTCGCTTCTGTCTTCTTCTCGCCTGCCCGATGCAGCTCCACGACCATGGCCCTTCGCGCTCGCAACAAACGCTAGACATTCATTCATGATCATGCGAATCGTTTCTTCTTGCGAAAATTTAGTCCTTGAACTTGAACAGCAAACTCTTGTTCCCGATCGACGGGGCCACCTCCCTCGCATACCTCAGCTTCTCGTCCGCGTCCAACGCCTTCCACTGACGCTTCTTTTGCCTGTTGCGGTACCCAAAGTAGACTGGGCAGAGAGCAAGACATCACCCCGACTGTCAGACTCTGGCTGCCGAAGCAAGATGATCCGAAGGAGAGGGCTTGAGACTCACACTTTACAAAGAGGATGAGAAAGACGTTGAAGACGGCGATCCCGATGAGGACCCGGTTGCCCTTGTGGTAGCCCGACTTCTTGTCCGAATCGCGGTAGATCTGGGTCGCGATGATCGATCCGATCTGGACGCACATGTTGTACAGCCTGCAACGAAGGAAAACAGCCGAGCGTCAGTCCGGTCTTCGCGCTCGTTTGGCCCCTCCCTCCTGATGCACAAATGTGCGACTCACGAGGCAGACACCGTCCTCAACCTGACCGAGTTTGCGTTCGTCGAGTTCCAAGCGACGACGATCGGATGGATGTACCACTCTGACACGAGCGCCGAGATGAGCCCGTACTTGATCCACGCGCTCGAGTCGGCAGGGACAGTGGCGATGGCGGTGAGGAACACGATCGCCCAGATCTGAGGGATCAGGCAGACGAGCGCACGCTGGTCCAGTCGGCGGGAGAGGAACGTGACGGCGAAGACGAGGACGATCCACGCGGCGGAGGAGGGGATCGTGAGCAGATTGGTGTGGAAGGTCGAGAAGCCGAGCGACTTGAGCGTCAGCGTCAGATACGCAGCTAGACGGCGGAGGAGTGGCAGAAGGGGTAAAGTGTTGGTCAGCGACGAGGATAAGAGGTGCGCTTGCCCTCTTCTTCCGTCAGTCAGCTGCTCACCAGGAGGCTTGAACGGGATGAAGACGGTCAGGCCCATGAGATACAGCTGGGGCAGACAAACGGATCAAAGTGTCAGCAAGATGAGCGTCCCCGACGAAGTCGATCTGAGCATGCTCACCGGCAGCTGATCCACGTCTGTCAGGCAGTCCTTGAAGTCCTGAAGCGAGAGCGGCTGTCGGTTGTGCATCCTCGACTTTGACGGGTCGTCGCGAAGAACCCGGTTGACCATGATCGTCTCCTCGCGCTCAGAGAACCATCCGTCTTTGCCGCGGAACTTGGAGGCGGTCTGAGTGGGCGAGGGCGGCATGTAAAAGACGGCGAAGAGTCCGATCGAGAACGTGATTGCGCCTTCGACGAGGAACAAGTATCTAAAGACCGAACGGACTCGTGTCAGCGCCTGCCGCAGATGTTCGAGAGAGACACGCGACTTACCTCCAGCCTTCCCATCCTCGGTGACCTCGGAGGGTCAGCAAGCCGGCGCCGATGAGGGACCCGACGATCTGGGTCAGAGCTGAATGAAGGAGAATGAAGCGCAGGTGAGCATGAGGAGGCAGCCATCGTGAAAGATGATCCGGACGTACTCTGAGCGGCCCAGAACCACGACAGTCTGATCGGAAGCTCGACGGTCTTGTACCAGTAGCTGAGGTCTAGGGCGGGCGAACGTCACTCAGTCAGTCCGGTGCTCTTCTCCATGCGAAGTGGGTGGGAAGAGATGACGTACAGAGCACCAGATCCGGGATGAGTCCTCCTTCAGCAAGACCGAGCAGGGCACGAGTGATGAAGAACGACGCTCGTCCGGTGTTGAACGCCTGGCAGAGCGTGACGAGCGACCAGACCATCACTTGGAGCGGGATCCAGCGATCCGGGCCGAATCGTTTGGACGCGATCTGCGACGGCAGTTCCGCGCACAGGAAAGAGAGGTAGAATATCATCTGTCCGTTGTTGTAGTCGTTCGTGTTCATGCCGAGGTCTTTGAGGAGGTTGTCCGAGACGGCGACGGACTGGAGCCAGGGACGTAGACGAGGCTTGACGATCAGCCCGGTCGAGATAGCTGCAGACAGGAGATGAACAAGGGATAGACTGACGATGTTGCTTCGGTCGAGGTTGAGGCAGAAGTTGAGCACTGGGCATGGCCGAGGGATACAGAGTTGTCAGCAACGAAGGCAGCTCGGGTGGGCGTCGGGCAGGTCAAACTCACGGCAGGCAAACGACATGATCCGCAGATCAATCTTGCGCACGACACTCCTCTCGTCCTTCTCGGTCCACGTCGCAGCAGGATCCCATCGATGACGACCCTCGTACTCGTCGCACGGCTTATAGCTACCAGGCGAACGATGCAGAAGTAGAGAGTCAGCATTCGAAAAACCTCGCTCCAGGACGGTGCCCAGAATGAGAGAAAGAGACTCACTAATCTCGGAGCTTCTCGTCGTCGTACACGTGCAGTGCCTCTATCGAGATCTCGTCTGCCTCGACAGTCGTCTCGTAGGATCGGTCGCCCTTCTTCTGCTCGTCGACGAGCGAAGACGCGCCTGAACCGGCGAGCGTGTCGGGAGGAGAGGTATTGCTAGGTGGGCTGGGTGTAGGCTGAATGATTGCGGGCGACATCTTGTAGGAGGCTGGATCCGCGAACGAGCACCGAGGCAGAGGGCGAGGTGGTTGAGGGCAGGATGAGCTCCGTGACTTCAGAACATGATCGTGTCAGCTTTTTTCGGACGTCACCCAGAGATTCGCGTGCCAAGCTCGCATGTGGCGGCCTGTCTGGCGCGATGCAGGTTGGCCAGCTGTCGACGGGCGATCATGGTGTCGGTCGGGGGAGCGAAGACGCGCGAGCTCGTGCTTGTCGGCCTCGAGCGAGCCCACCTCCACAGCGGTTGATCTCCGGAGATCTCATCTTGCCAAGACGCCGTGATGATGCGATGACGAGCCGATAATAGCAGTGGTGTGCTTGATTGCGGTGAACAGGGAGGCAGCCGGTCGGATGGTCGGTCGGCGGGATAGGCGAGCTCGACGGTTCGTTCCTCCGTCGGTCGTCCTGCTCGAGACGGGGCATCCTCAGCACGTCAAGGCGTCTCCACCAGCGGGAGAGGCGTTCACATATGGATGTGCGCAAGACGCATAAGCTGCGTGCATCCGGCAAAGCGAGAACGAGTGTGGGAGGAGGTCGACGTGGGCAGGAGAACACCTCGAGCTCGCCGCTTCACCTCCAGGCTCGTCCAGTCAAGCCGATCATAGAGCTTGCCGCCCATCCGGTGCACCTTTGGACGTTCATCGCCTCTCGAACGCCAAATGAGAGCGAGCTAAATATGACATCATGGTCATCCCGACGTGAACGATGCGGATCTAAAGAAGAGCAGAAAGAGAGAGATACCCAAAAGAGACGAGAAGTTCGTTAACCGAGTCTACAGCGAGCACGAGCAAGAAAAGAGAAAAGTCTACAACAAAACAGAATCTAAGAAAACGAGGCAGACAGATCTACCATTTTAGTCTAGTCCTTGAGCTTGAACAGCAACGACTTGTTCCCGATCTTGGGCGCCACCTCCCTCGCGTACTTGAGCTTCTCGTCCGCGTCGAGGGCCTTCCACTGCGCCTTCTTCTGTCGGTTGCGGTAGGTGAAGTAGGCCTTGACTCCGAGGGTGAGGAAGATGTTGTACACGGCGATCCCGATCAGGGCTCGGTTCCCCTTTGCGTACCCGGACTTTTTGTCGTTCTGCCGGTAGATCTGGGAGGCGATGATCGAGCCGGTCTGGACGGACATGTTGTACAGCCTGGAGGAAGGGAGAGGAAAGGAAGCGGTCAGCTGTGTGGTCGATGCGGAAGAGTGAGGTGGATAAAAGAGAGAGAGAGAAACTCACGAGGCAGACACCGTACGCAGGCGGACCGAGTTGGCGTTGGTAGAGTTCCATCCGACGAGGATCGGATGCACGTACGGTTGTCCAACGAGGGCCGAGATGAGACCGAACTTGACCCAGGCGGAGGCGTTGGCAGGGAGGGTGATGATAGCAGCAAGGAACACGATACCCCACACTTGAGGAATGAGGCAGACGAGCGCCCGCTGGTCGACCTTGCGGGAGAAGTAGGTGATCGAGAAGACGAAGATGATCCAGAGAACCGAGGAGGGGATGGTGAGCAGGTTGGTGTGGAAGGTGGTGAAGCCGAGCGACTTGAGCGTCAGGGTGAGGTAGGCGCCAGGAGGGTCGAACGGAACGAAGGCGGTGAGACCCATGAGGTAAAGGGGCCAGTTGTCGACGTCCGTGAGGCAGTCCTTGAAGTCCTGGAGCGAGAGCGGCTGTCGGTTGTGCATCGTCGCCTTTGAGGGATCGTCGCGGAGCACTCGGTTGACCATGATGACCTCTTCGCGGTCGGAGAACCAACCGTTCTTGCCTCGGAACTTGGACGCGGTTTGAGTCGGCGAGGGAGGCATGTAAAAGACGGCGAAGACTCCGATCGAGAAGGTGAGGGCGCCCTCGACGAGGAAGAGGTATCTGCGAGAGGGGCGAGCGTAGGTCAGCGGATGACTTTCGCCGATGTCAGAAACAGTAGCGACTGACCTCCATCCTTCCCATCCGTGATGACCGCGAAGAGCGAGCAGGCCGGCACCGATAAGCGAGCCAAGAATCTTGGTGAGAGCTGCGAGAAAAAGAGGTCCGGTCAGCGGTCGCTTGTGGACGTCACTCATCCGTGACGGAGCGGAGACTTACTGAGGGTCGCCCAGAACCAGGACAGTCGGATCGGAAGCTCGGCCGTCTTGTACCAGTAGCTCAAGTCTGAAAAGAGGAAGCAGTCGGTCAGCTATCGAGTCTCAGAGGGCGGCGGAGAGGTGTGATCACTCACAGAGGACCATGTCCGGGATCAGACCTCCCTCGGACAGACCGAGAAGCGCCCGGGTGATGAAGAACGACGTCTTGCCCGAGTTGAACGCCTGGCAGAAGGTGACGAGCGACCAGACCATCACCTGGAGCGGGATCCATCGGTCGGGGCCAAACTTTTTGGACATGATCTGCGACGGCAGCTCAGCCGAGAGGAACGACAGGTAGAAGATCATCTGTCCGTTGTTGTAGTCGTTCGTGTTCATCCCGAGGTCACCGAGCATGTTGTCCGAGACCGCGACTCCAATGTTTCCTCGGTCGAGGTTGAGGCAGAAGTTGAGCACTGGAGAGGAGGGCCGGTTCAGAGCGAGCAGTCAGTAACCGACGGTCGGTATGGGATGAAGACTGCAGAGTTCAGACTTACGGCACGCGAACGACATGATGCGCAGGTCGATACTTCGGACGACTCGAGACTCCTCCTTCTCTGTCCAGGTCGCGGCCGGGTCCCATCGGTGGTAGCCCTCGTACTCCTTGGCCGGCTCGTAGCTGCAAGGATGAACGGCAGAAGCTAGGTCAGCCCCGTTCGGATTCGAGACAAAGAACAACGCGACTCACTAGTCTCTGAGCTTCTCGTCGTCGTACACGTGCAGGGTCTCGATGGAGATCTCGTCCGCCTCGAGCGTCGTCTCGTACGAGTGGTCGCCCTTCTTCTTCTCGTCGAGTGATGAAGCACCGGAGCCGGCGAGAGTGTCCGGCGAGTCGGGCGGAGTCGCGGTCGGTTGGATGGCGGTGGGTGACATCTTGGCAGGCAGACTAGACAGGACGTAGCCGGGTCTAGGAAGGGGAAGGAGAGAAAGAGAGAGGGAAACGAGAAGACGAGCAGAGATCTAAGCAGCTGATGGTTGAAGGAAGGAAGCTGGTTCGTCAGGCACCGTCAGCTTTTCTTATACGCCGACGAGCTCATGGCGAGCTCGTCCTCGGAGGTGTCGATAACTGAGGATCGCCCTCGATGGTGGTCGACGGCAGACAGAAGGCGAGCTCTCGCGCGAGCTCGTGAATCGGTCGCGACCGAAACGTGCTGCGCACTCGGGGTTAGTAGCGCCCAACTCGTCCGATCGAGTGAACGGGGCTGTTCGGAATAGAAAAAGAATATATAGCATGCTTGATGGTGGATGCACATCCGAGCAGGTGGAGGATGTCGGTGGGCGGAGAGGGTCGGCGAACGTCATGCCCTCCGGGTGGAAGGCCGCGAGGCCAGGTTGACCTCTGCCACCCATCTCCTCGTTCAGCATCCGCCTCGCGAGTGAGCGCTCGTTCTGATAACCGCCCCGTCCGGTCCGGTCCAGGCCTCTGCTGACGCCATCTTGTCTGCGTGTTTCTCCACAGAAATGTCGTCCTCCCAATCTCTGTCGGCTCCTCTGTCCCCTTCGACGCTGCTCGGCCTCCTCCCGTCCCTGCTCCCGCCCTCTGCACCCACCCTCACTTCGCCCAATGACGCCCTTGTCGCTCTCGTGCACACGATCCACATCTCTCTCGGCTTCCGGTTTGCTTCGTCGTCGGCGTACACGAATGACCGGGTGCTGTCGGATGACTGGAGCCGGAACGGACCCGACAGCTACAAGCTAGAGTACAAGCACGAGCAGTCGTCCCTCAACTTCCTCGTAAAGATCACCTCCATGGGATCGAAGGCAATCATCCACGCGATGGCAGTAGAGGTGAGCTCAGGGTCCAGAAGAGGTCGACGGCGGCAGAGGAGATGGCCCGGCCGGTCTCGTGAGCTCGACCACTCCACGTACTGACCTTGGTCCCTTCACACTCACCGCTGCTCAGGATGACAACCCTCACACGCTCTCCATCACCCTCTCAAACTTCTTCGCGCCCTCGGAGTCATTCCCGTTCACTTTGCCTGTCCAAGTTCCGTCGTCTCCGTCTGCGAGCTCATCCACCGCCGAGACGGCCGTCGACGAGGACGAGTCGGGCGCGTCCACACCGGTCGACGACAAGCCCCTCGCCAAAGCGTTCGTGTCCGAGACAAAGCTCAAGGATCTCA
This sequence comes from Mrakia hoshinonis, assembly GCA_036245725.1. Classification (NCBI taxonomy): domain Eukaryota; kingdom Fungi; phylum Basidiomycota; class Tremellomycetes; order Cystofilobasidiales; family Mrakiaceae; genus Mrakia; species Mrakia hoshinonis. The sequence goes on from BTPH01000087.1 coordinate 270,083, forward strand.
TCGACCAGTACAAGAAGGAGGTCATCGTCAAGCTCATCCCAGGACTCGGCAAGGAAGGATACGAGGAAGGGTCAGTTCCCGACCATCTCTCGCATTGTTCCGTTCCAGACAGACTCACTGGCCCTCGCTCGTCGCCTGCCGGTTATGCTGACCCTCTCTCATATCTCTCTTCTACAGTACTCCCGCCTCCGCCTCCTCAACCTCAACCACCCGAACCCAACCCACCCCTTCCCACCCCCACCATCCCAACCCCCCGTCCACCGGTCCCTCTACCGCCGGCCCTCTCCACCCGTCGCCTCACTACCCAAACATCGGCGCCGCCGATCTCGACCCTCTCGTAGCCTCACCCAACGCGTTCCGTCCCCCCGGCTCGCTCTTCCCCGGCCCCGGTTCCTCCTCTCACGCACCTCCACCGACCTTTGGCGGCGGAGGGATGTACATGGACCCCTCCGCCTTCACCGGCGGCGGAGGTGGATACCGCGGTGGTGGAGCCGACCTCTCTCGCCCCCCTGGAGCGAGGTTCGATCCCGTTGGACCGTTTGGGCCGGTAGGAGGCGGAGGAGGCGGGTTCCATCCTCCTGGACGTGGTCCGGGTGGGTCAGGAGGGGGAGAACCGGATAACGATGAGTTTATGCCGCCTGGGATGGAGGGGGGTGGAGATGGGGTGGATAGGGGGATTAGGTTCCCAGGTCAGTGGGGGCCGGGAGGAGGAGGGGGAAGGGGGAGGGGTGGGTTTGGGCCTGGAGGTGGGGCGGGTGGGTTTGGAGGGATGGGAGGTGGTAGAGGAGGTGGGATGGGAGGGTTTGGTGGTGGGGGAGGGTTTGGAGGAGGAGGGTTTGCGTGAGTGAGGTGGGAGTGACGAGGGGGAGATGGGGTGGCGGTCGTTGCGCGTCTGCCGTTGTCTTCATTCTGCTCTCAGTGTTTCCAGTGACGTCTTTTGCCTCAGCTTCTATGTATGCTTCATCACGCTTTCTTTCTCTCCTACCTGTCGACACAGCTTGTGTCTCTCTTCCGTCTCTCTTTCTCGGACGCGTCTTCTGAAAGGGGTAACCGAATCATCTATTACGACCCAGCTCCGCCAGCCAAAAAGTTTAAAAACTGATAGAGAGAAGAACAAGAAACCGTTGAGGGTCGTAACAACATGCTAAGAGAGGTAAGAGACTATGCGATGAGAGATGGGGGTCAAAGGGACGACGTTGAGAGTCCCGATGGAGGTGACGATGCATGCTAGATTGCTACGAGAAGACGAGAAGGAGAACACACGAAAGACCCAAACGAGACCAAAAGAAAGACACGAGACGAAACGCAAGAGCGAGCACGTCTAGTATCGGTAGTGGTCGGGCTTGTAGGGTCCCTCGGCGGGGAGACCGAGGTAGTCGGCCTGGACCTTGGACATGGTGGTGAGCTTGATGTTGAGCTGGGCGAGATGGGCTCGGGCGACCTCCTCGTCGAGCGACTTGGGGAGCATGTGCACTCCGACGGGGTACTTCTCGTTCTCGGTCCAGAGGGCAATCTGGGCGAGGACCTGGTTGGCGAACGAGCACGACATGACGAACGACGGGTGTCCGGTTCCGCATCCGAGGTTGACGAGTCGTCCGTCGGCGAGCAGGATGACGTGTCGGCCAGACTTGAGGAGGTATCGGTCCACCTGGGGCTTGATGTTGGAGTGCGAGACCGCGTTGGCCTTGAGCCACGCGACGTCGATCTCAATGTCAAAGTGTCCGATGTTGCAGACGATGGCGTCCTCGGGCATGACCTCAAAGTGGTCGGCGGTGATGATGTCCCTGTTTCCGGTGGTGGTGATGAACAGGTTCGATCGGTGGGCGGCGTCCTCCATCGTGGTCACCTCGTAACCGGCCATGGCGGCCTGGAGCGCGTTGATGGGGTCGATCTCGGTGACGAGCACTCGGGCTCCGTACGACTTGAGCGACTCGGCGCATCCCTTTCCGACGTCTCCGAAACCGGCGACGACGGCAACCTTTCCGGCGAGCATGACGTCGGTGGCTCGCTTGATACCGTCGACAAGCGACTCTCGGCATCCGTAGTAGTTGTCGAACTTGGACTTGGTGACCGAGTCGTTGACGTTGATGGCGGGGATCTTCAGTCGGCCCTCTCGGAAGGCCTTGTAGAGGTGGTGGACACCGGTGGTGGTCTCCTCAGAGACACCCTTGATCTCGGGGAGGAACTGAGGGAACTTCTCGTGGACCATGTTGGTGAGGTCTCCTCCGTCGTCGAGGATCATGTTGAGGGGCTTGCCTAAACGACAAAGGATGAAAGACCGTCAGCGAACGTGCGAGGCCGGGCGAGAGCGGGAAAAGAGGGGACGAACCGTCGGGGAAGGCTCCGAGCGACTGCTCGATGCACCAAAGGTACTCCTCCTCGGTCTCTCCCTTCCAGGCGAAGACAGGGACTCCGGTGGCGGCGATGGCAGCGGCGGCGTGGTCCTAGAAGGAAGAGGAAGCATGGCAACGGAGATAAGCGCCTGCAAGCCAAGATCACAACAGATGCGATGTTTGGGCGAACGTACCTGGGTGGAGAAGATGTTGCACGACGACCAGGTGACCTCGGCTCCGATGGCGGTGAGGGTCTCGATGAGGACGGCGCTGCGATGGAGGAAGGGCGAAGGCAAGATCAGCCCAGAGCCGCAGATGGTCGCGAGCCGGAGGAGAGGGTGGGCTCACGTCTGGATGGTCATGTGGAGGCATCCGGCGACTCGGGCTCCCTTGAGGGGCTGCGTCTTGCCGAACTGTACGAGCGCAAGAGGAGAGGAAGGGGGAAGACCGGTCAGCGACGAGGATCGAAAAGTCGGACTGTGCGCGACAGGCGGCGAGTCCGTGAACGTGGGACGAGAAAAGTCAAGGACCGCGATGGACAAGCGACGAGACGTACCTTCTCTCGGATGTACATGAGTCCGGGCATCTCTCGCTAAACAAGCCGGGAGACAGAGCAGAAGAAGATCAGCACATGTCTTGGAATGAAGCGGGCGGAAAGGCGAAGGAAGCCAGAGAAGGATCGAACGAGCTGCCAGCGAGCTGGACTGGATCGATCTTCTCCGCTCCGCTCTCGTCCGCCTCCTATGCATGAACCTGATGAAAAGTACGTACCTCAGCGAGCTCGATCTCCTTTCCTGTAAGATGCAAGAGAAAACTCGTCAGCAACGAGGTCGTGGCAGGCGCATCTAGCTGGCGACCGTCGACGCGCTCAAAGGCGAGAGACTGCCGCCCAGAGCGAGAGCAGAGCTTGGGTTGTACACTCACGTCCGAAAGAAGCGAGGGAAACGTCGGCAACCTTGAAAACCATTGTGAAAGTAGAGGAAGAGGGAAAGGGGGTAGGGGAGGGGAGAAGATGGGGGGTGAGGAACAGGACGAGAGGTCGAACCAGAATTCAGTGCGAAGGCGAACCGGCGGGGTTTGAACCCGCCTGGAGGCGGACCTCTCGCTGGACGAGCGAGCACGGCGAGAGCTCACCACCCACCTTTCCTTCCTTTCTTGACTACTTTTCAACATGGCCGGAGGACACGCCGCACCCTAGTACGTCCCAGTCCAGATCTACAACCCATCTCCGCATGTGTATGGTCTTGTGAGGTTGCTGATGAGCTCGTCTGTCTTGTCTGTCCGTCCTCTTCGCCTCCTTCCCCCATCGTCCTCTTCGGCCTTCTCTCCGCCGCCCGCTCCGCCTCTCGTCGCTCCCTCTGTGTCGTACGGGTGTGCCTTGCATCTCACAGCAAGATCTTTGGACGAATGGTCCCCGCTGTACGTGCTCCTCCTGCAGTCCTAAGCCGTCTTTCGGGCAGAGATCTCTTCGGGCCGTCCGAGGCGACGAGCGAGCATGAGCTCACCCCACTTTCTTATCCTTGCGTGACTTGGCTCTTGCAGGAGTACCTGTACGCATCAACAGTCCTCTGAACGTGTACTGGCCCTTGCTGGCGCCGCACGGGCCCAGTGGGATAATCCCTGCTGGACAAGCGGACCTCGTTGACGTTGCCCTTCCCTTCTCGTCCATCCTCGATCGTCTTTACAGCTCGTTGGGAGTCCTCTCTACCTACGGTCTCGGGTGAGTTCGTCGTCCTGGCTCCCATGCCTAGCTGTCAAGGCTGTCTTCGCTGCTAGTCCGCTCGTTTGGGCACACTCGAGAGCATGTATCGACGCGAGCTTCGTCTCGTTCGCGGAGGGCTGCCTCGTCGACGACAGCCTCGACTGCCAAGTCGAGCCTGCTCGGAGAGTCACTGCCCGACTTGATTGCTCGTTACTGCTCCGTCCAGGTTACGTCGACGCTGTCGTCTGTCTTCGGTGTATCGCAGCCTCGGACTTTCGTGTGTGTGTGTCGCTCTCGCGATGTGCTTTACGTGCTGACTCGCTTCGCCCTTCCTTGATGTATCGTCCTTTGCAGAGCTTGGTACGCCACGAGGGGCCCCCCTGCCGAAGCGAAGCCCGACCCGATCAAGAAGGTCTCGTCGTCAGAGTGCGTACACCCTCTCGTGTCTGTTTCTTCCTTCAAATCTCCTGAAGGATCCGCTGACTCTGTCTGCTGTTCTATCCATACCACCTTCCCAGTGAGGAGGAGAAGTTGTACGTTTCGCGATCCTGTCCTTCTGTCCGGCTGAGGCCATCCTCGCCTCTGGACTGTATTGTAGCTGACCTCGTCTGCGCTGCTTCTTCGTGTTTCCAGCATCCGGCAGTTCCTTAAGGAGGCCGGAGAGGACGTTGCCGCCGTCGCCCACTAGATGGAGTTTGAGCGAGCTGTAGATAGCGGGGCCAACGACGGGGAAGGAGCGGATGGGCCCAAGATGAATGGATTCTAAACGAAACAAAGCTCGACTGACTGCAAGGATCAGAAACCGAGGGTCAGCCCAACCGAGTCAAGTGGACTCGTTGACCCTCCGCTGCATAGATGGGACAAGGACCTTTACTTCCAGATCGTGCGCCTGGCAACAGGCTGTTTGATCCTGCCGCCCGAGCTCACCACCACCACTCATCCTCGCCCTACCCACAAGGTCGCCGCTCTCGTCTCGACTTCAACACAGTGAGTAGCCAACGTGCTTTACCCATCCACTCCCTGCTGACCATGCTCCCATCAACTTGCGTATCCCTTCGCCACTAGGTCCACCCGCCTCTCCACCCTTCCGCCCCTACTCGCGCCTCATCCGTCCCTTCCACCTCCCGCCCACACTCGTTCTCGACCTCAGTATCGTCATCTCAACCCAGGACGAGAACCGATGTCCGACGCGAGCGTCCAGTCGTCGCCTCCGAGCTCGGCCGGATCTGCCGGGACCGAGATGGCAGCGGTCACACCCCTCGTCGACGAGGGAGGATGGAAGGTGGCGACCTCGTAAGTTGTCGTACTCATCTCTGAAGGAGTCGCTCCAGATGTGCATCTCTCAGAGAGGATGTGCGGATGTCCTCCACGTCAGAGCATGCGGCTGGGCAGGGGACACAACGCATCGTCGTCGTCGTACCCAGAGCTGACCTCACTCGTCTCTGTCTTGCACCTCCTCCCACAGTCCGACATCGAAGGATACGTCGACTCCACTGGCAAGCGACGGCTCTCTGCATCTGGGCTCAGCTTTAGGGCTGTCTGGTCTGGATGATCAGCATGGTCAGGACGGCAAGATGGACAGGGGACGAACACGGTGAGTGTCGTTGGCTCTCGGTCTGCCCCTTGACGACCTCCCCTCGTGACTAACATGCGCTCACTCATCGCTTGCAATTTTTCAGTTGCACGCCTGCTCTCGCTCGACTGACGCCTCCGACATCGGAGGCGACGAGGTGCGTACGTCTACCTAGATCCGCCCGAACAGGGGCGCATGTACGCGTCGAGCTCATCCTCTCTATTTCCCCTTCTGCTCCGTCTCTAGAGTCAAGTCGGATGCGTCAGACATATCGCCCTCTTCTTCCAACTCGGCCGACTCTGGAAGGACAAGCTTGCTGTTCTCTGATGGTCGCCCCTCACCAACGACGCCCGGCTCGCTGGTCTCGCTGTCGACGCGCGTCAGCCGACATCCGGATCAAGAAACGCCCACGATGACGGGACGAGAACTCGACTATGGACGCGACGAAGACGGTGGGAGGCTCGACACAACGCGTGGCAAGGAAGTCCAGAGGAGTGACCTCAAGCGAGGGAGGGTGGAGGATGATCCGGCGACGTCGGCGAAACGAGCTCGGGATACGCGTTCGCACGATAGGTGAGCTCGCCCGAACAGTTCAACTCGTGACGTGTTGCTGACTGACCTGCTTCGTCCCACCCTATGTCAGGTCTCCCGAGCGAACCCAGTACCTTCCTTGGAGCGCGCCCTGGACGCTCCCAGAGGACGGGCTGCTCGAAAAGTACATCTGCGTCTATCGCTCCAGCTGCCCGACGTACCTACGAGCCAAGCCGGAAGACTTTATCCGATCAGTGAGCACCTTGTAGCTTCTGATTCGCGTCCGGAGAATGCGCTAACGTTCTTTTTTCGCCTCGCAGATCCAAAAGAACTTTCCGGGACGCTCGTTCAGCCAGATCTCGCAGCGCTTCTTTCACTGCCCGAACTTTCGACTTCTACATGTCAGTTCACGTGCACCCGACCAGTGGAAGGCGGACGACACCAAGGTCTCTGTGCTAGGGACGAGGATGAGGTCCGACCGGGACGAGCACACGCCACGCGAACGATCTCCTGACAAAAGGCCTGCCATAGGGTAAGTCGCGTCCTCTCTCTTGCGGGCTCGCTTTGAGCAGTCTAGCTGATGGTGTGCGCGATCTCTGCTTCTCCTGCATAGTCGTGTCGGGACCCCCAGCTCGCCGCGCAAACGCGCTCCTCCAACCGGTCCTCGCCACTCAGCGTGGGTGCATTATCTGTCTGATTTCTAGCCCTCGGCTGACCGTATTTCTCATCTTGAATTGTCAGTCCGTTCCCATACGTCGACCACCATCACCCTCGGCTCGCGTATCTCAACGGCGAGCTCGTCGACCCAAGCAACCTTTACGTGACGGTCAGTCTGACAGCGTGCTCGTGCCCGCAGACGCAGCTCACCCACATACGGTCTACTTTGCAGTACATCTCTCGAGCGACGACCGAGGAGGATCTTCAGTCTGCCTTTAGGCGATACGGCCGGATCAAAAGGTGGGGATCTCGCACCGACCGCCCACCTGCATCGGACAGTCGCTGACCTTGTTCGCTTCCCCGCTCTTCAGCACGTCTCACGTAAGCGTCAACTCTGCGCTCGGACCGAACTGCGGGTCGATGTTCATCTCGTTCGTCACGGACCGAGAGGCCCAGGTGGCGAAGGAGGCCATGCACAGTCAGTCGTTTCGCGCGCCCTCGCATACTTTCCTTTTCGTTGCTGACGTTCTCCGCATCTATGCCACAGACAAGATGATACGCGGCTCCCGCATCAAAGTCAACTACCACCACCCAAACCCTGACCGCTTTCCTTCGCATCTCCTCCCACGTCCGCCATCCCAGAGCGAACGACCTCACTTGCACTCTCCCCGTCTTCGATGTGAACTCTCACCACCGCCATCGACGCGAACAAAGTCTCCCCGATCGACGCTTGAGCCGGGAGAGATCATCTTCGATCTGGACTACGCCTCGCCTGCGCCGAAACCCGACCCCGACGCAGAGGTCTCAACCCTCTGGATGCGCCAGACAGACAGCGGCCTGCTAGACGGGCTGGTCAAGCATCTCGAGGGGATCCTCGATGTTGAGGACCGGATCGTACTGATGAGGCGACTTGAGTAAGTCCTCCTCTCTCGACGCGCAGACGCGAAGGGAACGCGGTCCCGTGCTGACTGGTTTCATTTTCAGGTGCAAGACGCAGGCGTTCAGGGAGGAGTTTCTCGAGAGTCTCGTGGTGGTGCCGAAGAGAGAGGAAGAGTGTATGATGGTGGTGCCGAAAGGAGAGGAGGAGGATGAGAAAGGACCGATGGACTGGGAAGCGATGGAGCTGGAGATCAAGAGGGAGGTGGAGGAGGTGGATTTCAGCTTGCTATGTTAGCTCTGCCTCGCACCTTTCTTGTTTCTCAATCTGGTCTCATCTCGGCCTTCTCTTCACTGCTTCCGCCTTGCTTCGGTCCTATGCATGTGATTCTGCCCTCTATCCGTCTGCCGCTTCCCCCTCGGTTCGGTCTAGAACTTGATCTCCCCCGCCACACAAACATGGTCTGACGCGCTGACGCCCTTCCGCGGCAGACCAGGCTCGAGCTCCTCCGTTGCGTGCGGACGGAGATAGGCAGTGATCTTCGGCGGTGTGGCGGGTGAAGAAGAGGTGGACGAGGGCGGGAGGAGGAAGATGTAGTCTAGGGTGAGATGCCAGAGCCTGGAGGCGAGTGAAAGAAGGGAGAGAGGTAGGAGTCAGTCGCGCCGTCTGTCTTCATCTTGACAAGGACTGCGATCAGACTGGGGCAAAAAAGGAAGCGGATCACTCACGGCGTATAACTCGTCCAGTTCGGCTCTCCTCCACCCTTCATCCCCTTCCCATCCACGCCCTCGCCGAACCCGCCTCGTCCACCAAAGGTCCGGCCGTCATCCGCATCGGCGCCGACCATCTTGGCAGCCTCGTCATACAGACTCCTGATCTGCCCTGACTCCCCACCAGCCCGATAAAGCGCCAGAAGCTCATCTGGAGACAGGATCCCGTCCGCTGATGTGGGAGGGCGGGTGTCCTTCATGAAGGGTGCGCCGTTCGAGGCAGTCGACGGGGCTTCACCCTCGCCTTCTCCTTCTCCTTCGTCGTCATCCTCGGCGTCCTCGTCCTTAGGTGCGGACGAAGGAGCCGGTGGTGGAACCGACCCAGGCGGGATAAACTCCGGGATCCCCGCCGATTCCTCTGGCTTGTCCGTCGGCGCCGCACACACCTTGACCAAACTCTTATGGATCTGCGCCGAGTTGACCAGCAGCTGTTTCTGCCCGTCGGAAAGAGGATCGGGGTCCTGGGGGGAAGCAGTGAGAAGGGTGTACGAGGGTTCATCCGGTTGGGAGTTGAAGTCGCCTGTGAGGATGATGGGCCAGGAGGGGAGGTTGTGGGAGGATCGGAAGGCGAGACCGGTTCGGAGGAGGATGCCGATTTGGCGGGCGCGTTCGTAGGCGCAGAGGGGGTGCCAGAAGGCGTGCGTTGTGAGGACGATCTGTGAGGGTTGAGGGCAGAGAGGAGGTGGGGACGGTCAGATGGTGTTCAGCCGGTGTTTGACACTCGGGAGGGTAGATGAGACTCACCAGTCCTCCTCCTCCATGATCCTCCTTTCTCTTCAACCCAACGACCAACCCGATGTTCCTCGTCTCTCTTGATCCCCCGCGTCGGGTCTTTCCCTCCTCGCCCTCGGGCCTGACTTCCTCCTCGTCCAGCACCACGACCTTCTCCCCGACCTTGTCGAACATCGACGTACGATACAAGACGACGCATCCGTGCTGCTTGCGGCGTCCCTTGGCCTGGACAACGGAGTAGGCGGGCAGATGAGGGAGGAGATGCTCAAGGCGGTCGACTTCTTGGAGGGCGAGGACGTCGGTCTTGAACGAGGTGAGCTCGGAGATGAGCATCTGCTGACGGTCGGACCACTTGAGGCAGTCTAGAAGAAGGAAAGAGGCGAGGATCAGGTTGTCAGCAGTCTGAAGACTGGCAGGTGAGGGCTGAGATTGGACCGACTCACCTGATCCTGGGAACAGCTCTCGCCTGACGAGTGTCTGGGCAAGCATGTTCCAGCTCCCGACCTTGACTCTGTTCTTCGCGCTCTTCCCATCCCGATCTCTCACGTTCACCCAGTCTCGTTTGAGGAACCTTCCCTGGGCGATCTGCTCCTTTGTTCGCTTCGAGACGTCGGGTTCGGCCGGGGCGGCTGCCTTTGCCTGAGCTCGAGCGAGCTTCTTGGCTTCCTGCTCGGGCGTCAGCACGTACGGCTGCTTGGAGCCTTTGACCGACTTGGTGTCCTTTGGCATCGGAGGCGGTGGCGTGGGTGCCGAAGAGGGCGGGCCGGTGCTGATGGGCGTGTGCGAGGATGACGATGTCGAGCTCATGGGCGGGCGGGAGAGATGCGAGAAGGATTGAGCTTGGTGTAGGAAGAGCGGTCGAGTGAGGGAGAGTGAGTGCACGAGACGTGCTGCTGTAGAGATGACTATGGTCGCTGGAGATGCAGGACTGGACCGGAGCGGAGTGATTGTTGAGCTCACACTTCGAACGAGAGCCGAAGCTCAACGTCCCCTCATGGCGGCCCTCAACTCCCACCCTCTCGACAATTTCTCGGTCGTTGCATGTTCTCACGGATCAGTCGGACCTCTCTACTCATACCCAGAACAGTCGCATCGTCCTTCAGAACCCGTCCGCTTCTGTCTGCCCTCGTCGCGTTGACCGCCGCCTCCACGTTCCCTTCGCCCCTCCCCGCCCGCCTCACTCCGTCCATCTACCGCTCGTACGCGACATTGTCAGCTATGTCGAACAACCAGCAGTCACCTCTGCTCGCTGAGGGCCAGACCAAGTACGGCAACTTTGAGCTCGGTGCGTGCGACTCTTACATCTGCTGTCCGACCTCGTAAAACGAAAGCTCCGAGCTCACCGTGACCTTCCCTCCCTGCCCATGCGGACCTGCCGTCTTTGTCCTCTCTGGCCACCTTGACTTCTTTGGCTCCAATCATTGAATTAAACAGTCAAGTCGTTCACTGCTCCCGACTCTACGATCGAGATCCAGAAGTGGCGGTCGACAAAGACGGGTCTCTCGTTCGTCTGGTCCGGCGTTGAGGGACCCATCGTCTCTGGAACGTTTGTTGTCCCGACAGAGGCCGTAGACGACCTCGGCCGACCTCACACGCTCGAGCACGCCGTCTTCCTCGGGTCAGAAAAGTACCCGTTCAAGGGGATCCTCGACAACCTCGCAAACCGGTCGTTCGCAGACGGAACCAACGCGTGGACAGACACCGACCACACCGCGTACACGATCGGATGCGCAGGAGGAGAGGGCTTCCTCAGAATCCTGCCTGGTACGTCGCGATGCAGACCGCCATCTCGTCTGCTCCCGCAGGGGTCAGCGAAGCACGCCGACGGTGGCTGACCTCGTCTCTGTTTTTCTCCTTCCTCAGTCTACATCGATCACATCCTTGTGAGTCGCCTAGGGCTGCAGTCAAATCCTATAATGTGTCGCAACTGACCCTGTCTTTTGCCTTCTCGCGATACGCATGCAGTACCCCACCCTGACCCACGAGGGCTTCGTGACCGAGGTCCACCACGTCAACGGACTCGGAGAGAATGCCGGAGTTGTCTACGCTGAGATGCAGGCACGTGAGAACCAGTCGGGAGATCTGATGGCCCTCAAGTGAGTCTTTTGATCTGCGTTCACCGTTCACTGTCCTCGAGCTGACCCTGTCCACTTCCCTTTTCAGAATGCAGCGGCTGATCTACCCCAAGGACAACGCTTACCGAAGCGAGACCGGAGGACTCATGGCCGCCCTCCGAGAGCTCACCATCGAGCAGAGTACGTGCCCTCCTCGACTTGACCTCCGCCTTTTCACCTTACTGACCCGTAATACTCACGTACAGTCCGAGAGTACCACGCCTCTCTCTACGTCCCCCACAACCTCGTCCTCCTCATCTCTGGATCCTCTTGCCCACTTCCCGAGCTGTTGCGAACGCTGCAGGACGTTGTCGAGCCTCGGATCCTTTCCATGTCCCCTCCCAAGCCTGGGCCGGGTGAGTGGAAGCGACCGTTCGTGGAGACGCCGACGAGCAAGGACGTTGTTTGGGAGAAGGGAGAGAAGAAGGTCACTGTCGAGTTCATGGAGGCCGACGAGAGTGTCGGAGAGGTCCAGATCGGCTTCGGAGACGGTGTCAAGCGAGGGGACTGGATCGCAGAGCTCGTACGTCAGATTTGCGCTTTGACCGTTTCTTCATTGCTGGGGGCTGACAACCCCCCGTTCCACCTGCCAGGCCATCGACGTTCTCACGACCTACCTGACGGACTCTCCGATCGCTCCTCTCAACAAGGAGTTTGTCGAGATCCAGGAGCCGTACTGCACCTCGCTCGACATCTACACCGCCCACCGAGTAAAGACAAACGAGCTCACCGTCTACCTCGCCGACGTTCCCGCCGAGCACCTCGAGTCGATCGACGGTCTCGTCAAGAAGGCGCTCCAGCGGATTGGCGAGGAGGGAGTCGACATGGAGCGGATGGCGATGGTCCTGAACCGAGAGAAGCGACAGACGCTCCACAACCTCGAGGCCCGACCGGACAACATGGTCAGCCAGGCCGTCATCGTCGACCTCCTGTACGGATCCCTCGATGGGGAGGAGCTCAAGACGTCGTTCGACATCATGGACCACTACGCCGTCCTCGAAAAGTGGACCGCAAACGAGTGGTCAGACTACCTCACAAAGTCAGTCCTACTTTCCATCACCACCAGCTCAGTCCGAGCTGGTACTGAGCCTGCGTTTCCCTAGGTACTTTGTCTCTGCACCTTCGATCACGGTCGTCGGAAAACCTTCAGCTGCGCTCGCCACCAAGATTGAGTCGGACGAGAAGGTCCGGCTCGAGGCCCAGCGCGTCGAGCTCGGCGAGACTGGGCTCAAGAAGAAGGCCGATGAGCTCAAGCTCGCGCAGACCTTCAACGAGCGTGAGATTCCCAAGGAGGTCCTCGAGTCGTTCGCCGTGCCCAGCGTGAGTGGCTAGCTTCCTTTGCCCATCCTCTGGCTTCCGCTGACTGGTCTGTATCTGGGCTTTTCTTCATCAGGTCGACAGCGTCTCTTGGATTGACGTGTCAACGGCCGTCAACGACCCTCGACACGGCGGAGATGCCAACGCGTCCGCTGTCCAGAAGCACATCGACGAGGACGGCAAGAAGCTTCCCTTCTACGTCCACTTCTCGAATGTCAAGGTGCGCCCCTATTTCTTTTGTCCTCTATCTCTCTTCTACCTGCTGACTTCGCCTCACTTTTCAGTCAAACTTCCTCTCTGTCAACGTGTACATGTCCTCCTCGAGCCTTCCCGCGCACCTCCGGCCGTACGCGTCCATCTGGCAGGACTCGTTCTTCTCGCTCCCGATCGTCCGGGCCGACGGAACCAAGCTGTCGCACGAGGACGTGATCAACCAGCTCAACGATGTCACCATCGACAACTTTGCCGACTTTGGAGCCGGAGGCGCGTTTGAGGAGCTGATGCGCATCCAGCTCAAGGTCGAGAAGCACCAGTACGCCAACTCGGTCGGATGGCTCAGGGACCTCATCTTTGGATCGATCTTCTCTGTCGACCGGTCAGTCCATTCCTGTTCGTCCTTGAGCAGACTCTGCTGTGCTGATCTTTTCATCTCTGTGTGCAGACTCGAGGTGACGGTCGCCAAACTCGTTCAGGAGCTTCCTCAGCGCAAGCGAGACGGAGACACTGTCGCTCGAGCCGTCTCTGACTCGCTCCTGTTTGAGGAGTCAAAGTCGACCGCCGCCTCCAACGGACTCCTTCGCCAGCTCGAGTTCCTTCCCGAGCTCGCTGCCAAGCTCAAGGAGGACCCCGAGAGCGTCATCAAGGATCTCGAGGAGTTCAGGGCAATCAGTCAGTCTTCTCGCTGCTTCTCTTTCTACAGCCTGACTTGAGTCGCGGTAGCTTTAGCTCTCTGACGCTCTCGTCATACCTCTACTGCTTGCAGTCACCAAGCCTGAGAACCTCCGAGTCGCGATCGCGGGAGACATCATCAACCTGCAGGCGCCTCGATCCACTTGGACGAAAGAGTTCAAGACGGTCCCTCAGGTCCCTCTCACACCCCTTCCCTGGTCTCGCGATGCTCTCTCGCCTCTGGGCAAGCAGCCCGCCAAATCCGTGCGTCTTCCTTTCCCTTCTCAGCCCCCTCTCCCCTTCTGCCTCGTTCTTCTGCCTCGTTCTGACCCGTCCGCCATCGTTTTGCAGTGCGTCCTCGTCTCGCTCCCCTCGATCGAAGGCTCGTACTCGATCCACACCGCCAAGGGTATCTCTGGAGGCTGGGATCACCCGGACCTGCCAGCCCTCGAGGTTGTCAAGGGCGTGCTCAACGCGCTCGAGTCGTACCTCTGGAAGTACATCCGAGGATCTGGACTCGCCTACGGGTGCGGGACCTCAGCCTCGATCGAGGCTGGGACGGTAGGCTTCTACGTGTTCAAGAGCCCTGATGCGAGCAAGGCGTTCAAGGAGGCCAAGAGGGTCATCGAGGGATTGGCTGATGGGTCGGTGAGTTATCTCGGATTTGGTCATTCCGTCGGGAGCGCAGAAAGAGATCGCTGACCGAGCTCTTTTTTTTTTCTTCGTCGCGCCACTTCAGATCGAGATGGACCAAAACATCATCGACGCCGCCAAGTCCTCCCTCGTCTACGCCTACGCCCGCAAGGAGAAGTCCATCGCCGCTGCCGCCTCGCAGGCCTTCACCAACGAGGCGCTCAAGGGTCTGCCCCTCCGGAACAACCAGCAGATCCTCGCTCGGATCCAGAAGGTGACGAAGGAGGAGATCCTCGAGAGCCTGAAGAAGTACTTTGTCCCGTTGATGGACCCGGAGACGAGTGTGGTGAGTGTGGTGTGTGGGTCGGGGAAGAAGGACGAGATCAAGAAGGCGTTCGGGGAGGCTGGGTGGGAGGTGGAGGAGAGGGTGCTGGGTGGGGTGGACGGGGATAGTGAGAGTGGGTCAGAGAGTGGGTCCGAGAGTGGCTCGGAGGGAAGTGATTCAGGGAGCGACAGGTCATAGACATGGATTGTTCATTTTTGGATCATCAATGGCACTGCACTTTGACAACGACCCTCATGTTCTGCAAGATGTTCCCTCTACCCTGTCTCAAGTATCGTCCATCTCGACTCTCCAGCACCCCACCTCTTTTAAAAAGTCCTCCCTGCCCTGCTTACTTCCAGACAAAGACAACGTTCGTCTCTCCCCAGCCCAACTGATCACCCTCCCGACTTCCTTCTCCCCCAACTCACCCGTCTCACCTCCGACCGCCCACCTGACCACCTCCCTCCTCACCTCTTCCACTCTCAACCCACCTCTCCCCTGCAGACCCAACATCCCCGCCCTCGCCACCTTCAGAACCCTCACCGCCGCACTCCGCATCAACCTCTGCCTCGCGCGGTTCTTGGTTAGGTGCTCGTTCAGCGTGTCTCGCAGGCCGTCCCAGGGAGTGTTGCGCCATCGTGGACGAGGAGGGAGCCAGACCATCTGGATGCGGGGGTTGTGCTCGAGGGCGGCGACGAACGGGGAGAGCGTCAATTCGAGGGTGAAGAGGGTCGGGAGGTGGCGGAGATCGAGATAGAGGAGGTGGGGTAGGCTGAGGAGGGCGGCTTCGATGTCGTCGGTTGGGGCTGGCGAGGAGGAGGAAGGGTGCAAGGCAAGATGAGTGATGGTCGACGGGATGGCGGCGAGGATGAAGAGGTTTGGGAGCGAGATGGGGAGAAAGAGATAGGAGATGGTTGGGTTGGTGGCGAGGCATGCGAGGATTGAATCGGCTGAGAGGACGGATGGCGAGAGGATGCGCAGGGCTGCCGGAGGCGCAAAAGGGTCGGCATGAGCTGAAGAGTTGGATGCATCAAGTCAGTGACGATCGAATAGAAGATTGCCGTCGAAAGGGAAGCTTCAGTTGCTCACGAAGGTTGTCTGTCCGGTCGGCCGACGCATCCTCGCCTCCGACCGTCCACCTGTCCTCGCCCTCCCAATCCTCTTGCGCCTCGTCCGCACCCGATCCAACACTGAGCCGATCATCCTCCACTTCTACATCCTCTTCAGCGTCGTCCATACCCTCCTCCTCGCTGCCATCCTCCTCATCCTCGTAGAGAAAGTACTCCTCGTCCTCGTGCGCTTCGTCTCGATGAGCCGGTCCACCCACCGCCTGATCCAGCTCCCCTATCCGCTCATCGAGCGTCGCATGCGCACCTTCAAACGCGCCTGTCTGACGGGTCCTTGCGGTCTGTCCTGCTGCGTACGCCGTCGCGTCAGGGTACGCTCTTCCGTTCCCGTCCGACATGCGCAGGCCGAACGTGATGCTGGCGCATTCTCGGATGGCTCGCAAGAGAGCTTGGACACCGGACGGTTTTGGGAGAGAGGTGAGAGCTGGTTCAGCGGTCCAGAGGGCGTCGAAGAGGATGTCGAGGGAAGGCGTGTCAAGCGAGAAAACCTGAGCGGAGGAACAGAGTCAGTGGACGGCTCATCATGGACGCGGGTCGAGATGCGGCATACTCACATGTTGAGGGATGGTGCTAATGACTTCAACGGCGAGCTGATATCCCTCGACAAGACAGCCGTTGCATCCGTTCCGCAGAAAGGACAGGAAGCGCGCAAAAGGCGCAGATGGACAGCCTCCGTCGACGGCAAGACATCCGTCGGAGCAGTCCTCGGTCTTGATGTGCTTGTCCATCCAGCTCTCAGGGAACTGGATCAAGAGCTGTCGAGTCGATTGAAACATCGGACCGACAACCTGGAGATCCCGCTCGGTCCAGCATGACTCGAAGACGGCGAGCGAGACGGTCGGCCGGATCAGGTTGACGAGCTCTGCAAAGAAAGATCCTGAGAGTAGTGAGCACCCTGGCTTTCTCGTAAATTGTCCTGCTCCATGACGACTCACGAGGCTGGAAGGTGATGAGCTCGCCGAGGAGCATCCAGGCACATCTGCGTACCCAGGGCTTGTCGCTTCCGAGCGCCTGTCCGCGGCGGGTGGATAGGCTGGTCCATAACTTTGGCATACCGAGCAAGTCTGCAAGCAGCTCCGTGGCGCTTCTGCTCGGGAGTCCTGGCGATGGAAAGTATCAGGTCAATGACTGGAACGTCTCCAAAACAGTCACAAAGGACGCGGCACTCACTCCTCACAAGCTCACTCAGAGCGTCAAAGGCCCCTGTTTGGATCTTTTCCATCATCTTGACGTCAATCGGGTCGCGAGACTCGATCTCGGCTCTGAACAGCGAGCTCTGCTCTTTAGACGTGCATCGTTCACGAGGGTCGATGTTCTCCCACACCTTGTCCGGACGGTAGATGGCCTCGCGCAGGTAGTCGACAATGAGTCCGAGCTCTTGGAAAGACGGCAGAGGTGACAAAGGATGACTTGGGCAGGTCTCGGCGAATAACGTGCCGATCACGATCCGACGCATCGACTGGCCTTTGACGCGGGGTAGAGAGTTGGCGACGAGGTCCGGCCAGATGGAGACATAGAGCGCGTGGACAGACAGAGTTGGCGATCTCAGAGTTGGATGAAGCAAGAGCGACGGTAGGTAGTGCATCTGTCCGCACGCCAGAGAGATGACAAGTGAGCCATCGTGCGAGCACGGATCCACAGGAGATGGACTTACCCAGAGCGGACCGACAGCTTCCAACCACGAGTCTCCGATACCGCACGAGTCGCCAGAGGGACTATCAGACCTCACGTTCAACCCCGCGTCGTCTTCGTTCCCGGTCGCATCACATCCGACGCTCGCTCTCCAACGGACGACCCCCTCGAGCCAGCCCCTGAACGTCAGCAGGGCTACGCTGCGCTCCTCCTCGCCAGACCATCCGCCGTGGAGATGATGGAGCGCATCTACAAGCGGCTCAGGAAGGATCCCAACGAGCTTGTAGGTATGCACCGTCGAGCCGGCCGGGTAGGAGGCTCCCGCACGAGGAGGCTCGTGCGATTGCACGATCCTCAATGGGCCTGGCTCTTGAGATGCTGCCTCGCGCCCTGCGCTGAGCTCTCGCGCTTGGGTCTTGTGCTTTGGCGCACGGGAAGCCGGCATGACACCTCAGCGGGAGACGCCGAGCGTCGGAGCCTTTGCGTCGGAGTGAGCGAGCCGGGCGAGTGAAGCGAGTGCACCGACGGAGTAGGGCAGCGTACTTGAGGGTGACTGCGGTGGCGGAAAGTGCTGGTTTCGAAGTCGAGACGCTTGTGGCTTGTATTGGCTGACGAGCGAGCGAGCTGCTGGTACGTATGCGTCCGGATGGTAGCGGTCGAGGTGAGCTTGGGCCGGGTGAGCTCGTGAGCTTCGCTTCCGAAGCTCACCACTGTCACCGTTGCGGGTTGGACGATCGTCTTCGTCGATACATCGCGGGCGTGTGCTTCTGGCTACCATCCTCGGGCCTCAGTTGTACTTGAGATATCCTGTTCCACAGCGAGCTGTGCTATCTTGACCCTGCTCAGAGACGGCCGCACTGGACCCGTCTCGAGAAGGGGCGTGACAGGTCATGATGATCCGAGTCGGTCGTTACATGGCGCGAGTGTATCGTACGGAAGAGTACGGAAGAGTTATAGACTAGAAATAGGCTGATGGGAAACATACAGAAAGCCCGAAGGAGAGGCGCGTAGCGGAAGACAAAACTGGCCTCATCGCCTCCTCGCACTTCGTGACGCGCTGCTCGCGGTCGTAACTGCAAGCGCACGTCGGAGGCAGATGAAGATCAGCTCCTAGGCCCTTGCCGACCGGGTGATCGAGAAAGAAAGCTGCCGCGGGTACTCACACGTACTCCCCCCTCCCCTGTCGTCCTCATCAGAGCTATCATCCTTGACCATCGCCTTCCTTGCCGTCCTGCCCGCAGCCCTCACCGGTACTCTCGCGCTTGAGCTCGCACTAGCGCTCGGTGCCGCCCTTCTCCTCCCGCTCGACCCGCCTTCCTCGTCATCACTCATCGTCCTCGACATCGTCCCGCTGCCGCCTCCAGCAGCCGCAACCGAGACCTCCCTCTCTGCCTGCTCGTCATCGTCAGAGCTACTGATGACGATCGCCTTCTGTCTCGGCGCCGAGGATGCCGCGCCTTTCCTGGCAGCGGAGGGTGTGGCTCGTGCTCGTTTGGACGTCTGGATGGGCGGGTCGTCATCCGAGCCAGAGTCGGCGGGGAGGAGACGCTTGCGTCGAGAAGAGCCGGCGCCGTTGGCGGTCGAAGCGATGGAGCCGTTGGTGTGTTGGGTGAGGAGGGATTGGGTGGCGGCGGTAGAGGGGAACGAGTTGGAGCGAGAGGCGGGCGCGTCTTTGTGCTTTGAGGACGACTTCCAGTGATCTGATGCGAGGTTGAAATGGTCAATGAAGTGTGAGAAGACTCAGAGGATCGACGAGAGCATGGGACGAACCTGTACTGAGGCCAAAGTCGTTCTTGTTCGCGCTGAGCGTGAGCTTGATCGGGGCGGAGCGGATGATTTGTTGCTGCAAGACGACAGCACCAAGAACAATCAGTAAGTACGCGAGCGAATGGTGCAGATATTTGCGACTGACCTTCTTGAACTTTTTGAAGTTTGGCACCCCGTCGACCTCGACTGGCCCGCCGACCCTCCTCTCCTTTGTCCTGACATACATCGGCACATGGAGCACAATCAGCCTCGGAGCTGCGAGCTCTTCTGCTCCCTCGAGGTCCTTGCTGGTGTCGCTCTTTTTGGTGGTGGTGTCGGGCCTGGCGATCTTGAGACCGTTGAACTCGAGGTCCATCGGGTCCGAGACGGCGCCCTTCTTCTTCTTGGTCGCCACCTCGAGGAACTGCTTCTCCTCCGCCTTGCGTTTCGCGTCGGCCGACGAGCCGGATCCCTTCTTGGTCGGAACCGGTGGCGGTGGCATCGACGCTCGATCTCCGGCAGCTGTTGACGGGCCTGTGTGGGCGTTCTCCGAATCGGCTCGACGGCGACGAGCAGCCTCATCAGCTGCCTCCTTCCTTTTGCTCGCTTCCGCCTTCTCGGCCTCCTTCTTCTTCCTCGCCGCCTCCTCCGCCTGGGACTCGTGCTCGATCTTGGCCCGCTTGAGAGATCGTGTGACAAAGCTGCCTTCCTCGTCGACGTCCATCGCCGATGCAGGCCGCCTCTGACCCGAGGAGGGCTCGCCTCGACCGTACGATGATCCCTGGGACGACTGCGACGCGTCCATTGCGGGTTCGCTCTGCCGTTTGGAGAGAGCGTGGTACAGCTTCTCGGACGCGGCAAAGTCGTGGGCGGACTCGGCCTTTGCCTCGGACTCTGCGTACGACTCCTGGATCTCGTCCTCCCAGTTGGTCGCGTTTGTAGCCGTCCGGCGGACGAGACCCTTCTTGCGAGGTTGCGTCTGCGCGTAGGAGCCCTGAAAACAGGACAGAGGCACAGTGCCGGTCAGTCTAAGTCGGCCATCGGGCGGCGACAGCCTGGGAAGGAGTGCGTACCGGGACCTCGTCAACGTCCATCGATGTGGCCCGCCCAGCCCGCGTGGGGACCGAGGTCGGCGCTGGCAGGATGACGGTGGTATCGTCCCAGTGTCCGTAGTCGTCGTCCGGTCGGGTAGTCTTCGTCCGACGTTTCAGCGGCTGAGTGGAGAGACGCGTGAAGATGGTCAGTCATCCGTCTCGCTCCCGAACTCTGCGTGGCAGATGCTCACCTTCTTGATCGGTGGAGCTGCAGGGGCTTGCGGAACCTCCTCAGCCTGACGACCCGATGGACCAGCGATCGCCCGCTCCGGCTCTGGCTCTTGCTCCTCGTCATTCGCTCCGATCGACGACGCTACAGACCGAGCACGGAAGGGTGTGCCCCCGACCGAGGCAGGTATCTGGGATGGTAGTCGACCTGGCAGCGATTCGATGCAAGGCCCTCAGTCAACGAGGAGCTTCGGAAGACTGCGTGAGAGATGAAGTGCGTACCTGATGCTGGCGGAGGGTCTCCTTCGGTCCTGCCCGCGCCGAAGACAGGATCGAGGGTGGCGTCGATGAACGCGTCGTAGTGATCTGCCGATGCCGTGTACCTTTGACCAAAGCTGTTAGAAACGCGTAGAGCAGAGACGATTAGACCGACGTGCCTCCAAGCAAGAGATCCTCAGCCTCGGACTTACGCCTCGAGCACCTGCTCGTTCATCTGCTCGGTCCCTCTCTCCTCCATCTCGTTGATGACATCTCCGTTTGCGACGACAATCAGCCCACTCGCCTTGGCGAGCACGGGCAGGATGAGTCCCTGGTCTCGAAGGTAGCGGTGGTATCGGCCGTCGGCAACCTGTTTGAGGTCCCTCAGCTTTGCACGGAGCTGGTCCTCGGTCACGTCGACGTCGTCTACCGACGGGTTGTGGAGAAATACTGTAGCTCCACTCGCGATCCAGGCTGTGGTCAAGGAGGCGACTTGTGCATCCGGTTTGTCAAACTAGACGATAGATCAAGACGAGACGAATCAGCACATTGAAAGGGCGGGATGAAGACCAGAGCTTGAGGAACGCTTACCCTCTCCCACGCCCAGATGGTCAGACCTTGGAACAATGTCGCCCTGGCAGGTACTGGAGTGACGGCAGTCAGGCTCGGGTGCTGTGCGATCGTGATTGGGGTCGTGTACTCTGCGGGATCAGGCAGGTTGGCGGTAAAGTTGATCTCGAGCAAGGACGGCCTCGCCTCGGTCTTGTCCACGTCCTCTGGCGCAGGCGCAGACTTTTCGAGGACTGCCTTGATCCACCCAGGCTTGACGATCCACGTCTGGTTTGGCCACGCGCGGACGACGGGCGACTGCAGCTTCTCGACCTTGACACACAGCAGATGCGTGACGGTCGCGTCCCCATGATCCGTCCACTTCATCCCTGTGAGAGCACACGGAGGATGGCTGATCAGCTGCAGCCCTCTGAGCATCGGTCGAGATGGGAGGCGACGTACCGAGGGCGGCGAGCCTTTGAGGCAACTCCTTGACGAGATCCTTGAGGTCGTGACCCTTCATCTGCGCCGTCGGGAAGCCGACGGTAAACTCGATCCAGCGGATACTACCAGCGCGTTTGAAATCCAGCAAGGTCAGTCTGATCGGTACGAGAAGAGGGAACAGGACAGGAAGGCACGACTGACTGTACGCTGAACTCTTGGCTGACGACAATCTCTGTCCCACTCGTGAGCTCGACTGTCTCGTCCTTGTTGACGTCGAACGTGGCTTCCTCTGGCTTTGCGACCTGGATGGCCTTTGCTGCGAGCTGCTTGAGCTCGAGCGAGGGTCGGAACGTCGGGTCCGCCTGAAGGATGAGCAAGCAGTGCGAAAGCATCAGCATATACACCGACGACAAGACAGACAGACGTAACGGGACATGTAGAGACGAGAGATGAAGTGCAGGTCCTTGCGAACGATACCCGGAAGGGCGGCCAGAGGAGCGGACAAGGAGCGACGGGAGCTGGTCCAGGTGTTGGCCGAGCTCACCACTCGTCTCTTCTGCCTGCTCCGGCCGCCAGCTCTTCGAACCCGCGTTCAAGTCGCTCTGCGCACTGCACCCGCGCCGAGCCATCTCTCATCCGTACTGGTACCGTGGCGGACCGCCACTTCTGGTGCGGCGCGTGCTCGGAAAGTCGATCGAAAGGAGCGAGATCACTGACCGCCTGTCGTCTGTCGTGCGGTCCGATGGTGATCTCGAGCGCCTTGCGGCTCACAGTCTTGCTCGCGACACCGAGCTGAGCGTACGTATGTCGACCGAGAGTGATGGTCTTGTTGGGCATCAGCAGGCAGTCGTACGCTGTCCAGCCCATCAAGAGAGGAGGAGAGGGGGACCGTCAGCTCGAGCTCATCCCGCTCGTCGCCTCCTCGGGTGGCCACCGTCGTCGACAGCTCGACACTCACGCTCTTCGGCCGTGCCCCACTTGGCTTGGGCGACCCACATGGAGACAGGGAGCTCCTCGAGATGGTGGTCGAGCGCGCCAAGACGAGGGGTTGAGGTGGTCGTAGGTGGGAGCTCCGAGCTCATCAGCCGGAGACGAGCGCGTCAGAAGCCAGAGGGGAGCTGCGTCCGTCGTGTCCTCCGCCTACAGCGTTTCGATCAGCTACTCAGTCCACATGCACATAAGTTTGTTCCCTTCTGTCAGACATTGGCTGTCAGCGATCTGTCGATGGCTTGTCGACACCGCTCCAGGCTCTGCCATCGTCCCCACCGTCGCCATACTCGACGACATCCCCGCTTCCC
Source organism: Mrakia hoshinonis (assembly GCA_036245725.1). Taxonomy (NCBI): domain Eukaryota; kingdom Fungi; phylum Basidiomycota; class Tremellomycetes; order Cystofilobasidiales; family Mrakiaceae; genus Mrakia; species Mrakia hoshinonis. The sequence continues at coordinate 292,851 of BTPH01000087.1, forward strand.
TAGTTGGGGCTACCTCGACGCCTTACTGGCAATGATACATTTCAACGATCTCGCACAAGAACGACCGGTTTGGGGACTCAACTCGAACGGCAGAGTCGTAGGCTCAGCTCAAAAGAACGCAGTCACCGGACTCGAGACGGGTTCATAGATGTCTTTCACTGCAAATGCTTTGATTTGAGCCATGCTGCAGGGCTTTTGATGATAAAGTCCGTATCTCCTGTTTGCCAGAAGAAGTACGAGTAGCACGACGAGCGATCGCGCTCTCCTCGCCCCGGTCGCCGTCGCATCTTCCCATACCTACGCGTCCTTCATTTCACAGCTTTCAAGTCAAACAGGGATATAATTAGGTAAGCGCTTCCGTCGTCATCAATACAAGCGTATTGCCCGGCTAGCTCAATCGGTAGAGCGTCAGACTCTTACGAGTCTTTCTGACGGGCATTTCTCTCCCGTGCTTCGCAGGCCTGGAGAGTTGCCTCAGATGATATCTGAAGGTTGGGGGTTCGACCCCCCCGTCGGGCTAACAGTTCTTTTGCCGTCTATGGCGTCGATCTTTTGCTAGGGGAGGCAGCGGGGAGAGCGGGAGGGAGGAGCGCGGGGTGGCAAGATGGGACGTGGGCTGCGCGGGACGCCGCGCCTCTTCTCGTTCTCAAGAGTCTGGCTTTCTGGGCTTGGGCGAGAGGGCGCGCGTCCAAGTTAGGATACAGTATAAAGAGATTCGGGGTTCGCGACATGAAGACGACGGTTCGACAGAGGGATGCAGATGGACGTGGGCGCTCCCGTCCGCAGGTTTCTCGCGCGGGGAAGAGAGTCGATTGGACTTTCGCTTCGGGGCAAGGCGAAGGGGATCAGCGAGTACGAGCCCGACGGTTGATGTGAGATGATCACACACAGGGCTTGAGCGTGAAGTTTTGGCAAGAGTCTGCAGTCAAACAAGCATTCATTGAGCAGAACCGAAATCCTCCGACCGACTGTGGCAGGCTAGAATCGACGAGACTGCTTGCTTGCTGTCCATGCCGGCTTTCAGACCTGGCCTTCCGCTCCATCTTCCGGAGGAGTCTCTGCTGGAGGTCGAAGTTGATGCTCTTTCGAATATCACATTCACCAGGTAGGCTTCATATACCGCGAGAAGCAGCGGAACGCAACGCTCTGGATTCCCTCTCGCTCGCTCGTCTGGCCCCGCGCCGCCTTCGTCCGGTCGTCCTTCCCCCTCCCTGCTCCCATCGCCCACCCTCCCTCGCCCATTATCATGTCCTCCTCCCAGCCCGACACCACCCTCCCTTCCCAGTACCCTTCGCCCTTTGCTCCTCTCTCCAAGTCGACCAAGGACAACTTTCTTCCTCCGACGTACTATGGTGTCCCCAAGGCGAGGCTGCCGACGTTCCCTGCGAGCCTGGCCGACTGGCGGGACGGCAAGTACCAGTACTACCGGTCCACGTTCGACAGGGACACGAGGGTCGCCTTGATGGGGTTCCTGATCGGGTGCTTCCACAGGGGGTTCGAGCACCGGACGATGCTGCCGTTCCAGCGTGAGTGCAACCACACAGGGAGGGAGATGGAGAGCTCACTCGCAGTCCTGACGCTCGGCTGACCTTCCCTCCTTCCCCCGTCTGATGATGCGACTGGATGACTCTAGGAGGGCTGTGGGCTTGGAAGAAGCATGCTGTGTGGACGGTCGTGTTTGTGGCTGCGAACCGTGTCGCGATGAGGTACGAGAAGATGTAGTGAGTCCCTCTTCTGCTGGCCCCTCCTTCCTCCCCCGCACCCCGTGCCCCGCCTCGCCGCGAGCTCAACTCGTCCGCACGGCCGAGCGAGTGAGCTGACCACCCTTCCCTGTGCTGCTCCTCGTTTCTACCCCCAGCAACCGACACGCCGACATGCGTCTCGAGATTCTCCGTCGTCTGCGCGACAAGTCGATCGAGCAGGTCCGGTTCGAGGCCCAGCGCTCGCTCGAGGGACTCCCAGACGACTACCCGATCGAAAAGATGGAGAAGGAGGTCCTCTACCCGAGAGACCCAAAGGTCATGCAAGCAGCAGAGGAGGCCGCGAGAGCACAGTTCTATGCCGTCTAGAGCGAAGGCGAAAGGTCGTAGGCCGTGAGGCGGCCGGGAGGGTTGGTGTCGTTGGTGTGTCGCTGTCGTCTTTCTCCCTCTACCCTTCTGGTCGTCCGGTCTCTCTGTTTATGGTTCCTTTTCTTTGTCTACGTAGTTTCACAATCGTACATACCAATCCTCATGACCCCCCTTTCCTCCTCCCCCCAATACTTCCGCCCCACCCCACGCCAACCCTTCTACTCAGGCACGTCATGCGGCTTCTCGATCCCCCTCGCGACCCGATAGTACACCACGCTCGAGTCCTTTCCCACAATGGCCGTGTACAACGCAGGCGGGTCTGACTCACCCGCTACGCCTGGAGGAGAGGTCGGCAGGCGATCGGGCGCGTGGTGAGGGAAGAGGGAGAGGTACGCTGGATGGGAGAGGAGGGTAGAGAAGTGGAGACGAAACCTGCGGAGGATAAGACGTTGGTCGGGCACGATATGCATGTACAGGGGGGGAAAGTCAGTACGGGTGTACAAAGAGAGGGCTGAAGGCGCGGTCTTCTGGTTGGCGGAGAGACGAGGGACGAACCATCTCGGCGAGAGGTTTTCGGAAAGAGAGATGGGGATGATGACTCGGGGACGCTCCTAGGCAAATGCAAGATGTGTACCGTCAGTAACCCATCCCATCAGGCGGTCGAGGACAAGGCGTTCGGCGGACTGACCTCCTCCTTCCTCCATGCAAACAGGATCGGCCGTGTTGTCGACGAGCTAGCTGATACGGACGCGAGGTCGGGTGACTCGAGCATGTCTGGTGTGACAGAGTGCCATTTCTGGGCTGGAAGCACGACGGGGGGAGAGTCAGTCAGTCGGTCGCTGGCCGCTAGGGTCACGCAGAACGAGATGGTGCTCACAGAGGGTCAGATCATTGTAAACGATGAAGAGTGAGCCTGCGTGAGGCGGTGATGCGGTGAGGTAGGGTTCGAGGGTCGTGTACTGCAAAGGGACGAGTCGACGCTCGCGAGGTCAGCGCAAGCTTGGGGTCGTCTTGGCGACAGGAGACCTCGCCTGTCTCGACGCGAGGCGATGTCATGTCGCGCACTCACTGAAGGGTGTTCGTCCATGGCAGCAAGTCGGTCGGGATGCTTTCAGCTGTGTCGGCAGATTGGGTCGTCGGCGTCGGAGGCGGAGGGATCGAGGTCAGCTCGACGTTCGACGAGCGCTTCCTTCCTCGTTCTCGCTGTGAGCCCCTCAACCACGACCCTGTCCGAACCAGCGAGGCCCGTCTAGCTCGCCTCCCTCTGGTCTCCTCTTCGGTCACCATACGCCTATCCTCGAGCCCGTCTTCTGTACAGCATCTCTTGGACACGACGCAAGAGTACGAACTCGTTCCCCTTCACGCCAGCTCGTCCTCGTCTGCAACCCAGCCCAACCCAGCCCAACCGACCTCTGCACCCCCACGAAACGAGCAAGCCTGGAGAATGAAGTTTGGGTCAGTACACGCATCAGAGTGTAGGAGTTGTGGACAAGGTCTCCTTACGTGCTGCGTTTGCAACGGGGCAACGTGCGTTGGTCGTGCGAGGGCGGGGGAGACAGGACAGACCGTCGGAGAGGACCGCCTTCACAGATGCACTTCCTCACCCACCCGCTGGCACCCAGCTGTAGAGCTCGATAAGCTCAGTTGAAGCGCTGGGTCGCTCGGGTACTGCACACGATTACCCAGGTCTCGGAGATCCGACAAGGACCACAGATAACGGAGCTGACCTTGTGCGCTTGCGCTTGCATTTGCTCTCTAGAACCGCCCTTCTCTTCAATGCCCGGGGAGACTGGCTAGACAGGTACGTCCCACCAGCCAGAAGCAAGGCAGCAGATTTGCATGCTCACTTTCTCATCCTGTCTTTCTGCCATCCGTACACAGCTATGTCGAGTGAGCTTCTCTTCCCCTCTCACGCGCCTATTTCACCCCTCGGACCGCCGCTGATCCGTTCGCCCCCACACTTGCCCGTGCAAACGACCTTCCCTCTCAGCTACGAAGCCCTCAAGAAGGCCATCCCTTCTCCCTCTACGACCCCCGCCAAGCCGACTCGGCCGACGTACACGGACCTCGAGTCTGCGCCCCTCCTGCCGGCATCGTCCGAGAACGAGGTCGCAGAGTCCCACCAGCCGTTCTTTGACCTGCTCGCCAAGGAGCTCAGAAAGGTCGCCAAATTCTACGAGTCAGAGGAGGGGAAGCTCATCGAGGAGGGACAGGCGCTCGAGCGCGAGATCGAGGAGGAGGAGACTCGAGAGGAGAGGGAGAGGGAGCGAGAGACAGCTCGATGGGCCGCAGAGGAGGCCGTAGATGACCGCGAGGGGCTCGGATTCGTCCAAGAGGAGGGTGAAAGCACCGTCGGCAGTCTCGGAGTCAATCTCGGGGCGGCCTCGCAGCGAGGGAGAATGGGCAGGACAAGGAGCAGCGTGAGCAACCATCGCAGATCAGGTACGTCCTCTTTCGTCCTCCTTTTCATCGTAGCACCCTCGCTTGGGGTACAGACCCCGCCTGTTGCAGGCGGCTGACATCTGGTCCCTCTCTTGCTGCACGTGGCAGACTCGAACTTGTCGACGTCTCCGACCAAGGACACGTCCGACCTGTTCGAGGCCGAGCAGTCCAACTACGCCAACCGTCTGCGGACCCAGTCCCAGCAGATGGGCACCACAGATGGCGAGGACGAGGATTCGTCGCCCGAGAACTCGCCCAACATCGCGCCCACCCATCTGGCTGCCCCGCCTGCTCTCGACAGCCCGCTCTCCTCCGCCGTCGTCCCTGTCCCTGCGCCTGGCGGGAACCCGCCCGTCAAGCGGTCGCATTCTGCTCTTGGCGCGGGTCGACGAGCGACGTCGTCCAACACGGTCCCGAGTCCGATGGCGACCAAGCGACGCCGTCGGCCATCGTTCGGTTCGAGCGGCACCGGAGGGATCTCTGGAGCCGGTGACCTTGGCCTCGTGTTGGTGGACGCAAATTCTATGGCTGGCGGCAACATGACAAACTCGGTCATCTCGGACTCGCACGGCCACGGCCTCGTGCACGTGTGGACGTCGAACGGGCAGCGAGCGAGCATGCTCAAGATCATCTACAAGAGGCGAATCGCCCAACTCTGGCTCGACTGGAACGCCCTCCGGAGCTTCAGGGAGCTCAACCAGGAGGGCGTCAAGAAGGCGCTCAAGAAGTGAGTCGTTTGGTGCCCGTCCGAGTGCTGCCGGAGATCAGAGACTAACCTACCGCTCATCTGCCGTCCATCAGGTTCGACAAGATCACGTCGTCAAAGGTCAGTTTTCTTTCCTGTGTACTCGCCTTTTCTCCACGCTGACATTCTCGACATCTTCTTCCGCTCTCAGACCAAGGACGCATACCTGACAAACACGCTGCCGACCATCTACCCGTGGCTGCCAGACGTGCAGGCCCTGCTCGAGCAGCAGGACGCCATCATGGTCCTCACCTACGCCCGAGTCGTCGTCGGAGGCGACAAGGACCTCGCCGGCCGTCAACTCGGAAGCCAGCTTCGAGAGAAGGTTGTCATCGAGCGGGACACCGTCTGGCGACAGATGGTCCAGCAGCAGCGAAACTCGGACCTCCCGGGTGGGCTCATCCGCGCGATCCCGGACCCCCGACAGTCCGACTTCTTCCACGAGGAGAAGGCGGCTTACTACCCATTCCTCAAGACCCCGCTCGGAGTCGTCTACTTCCCCCGGTGGCTCTCCACCGGCGGGCTCACGCTCATCCTCGCACTCGGACTGCTGCTTCTCATGATCTCGGGAGCGATCCCGACGTTTGACCGGGTCGAGGAGAGGAACTGCTGTGCGATGCTCGTGTTCTGTACCATCCTCTGGGCGACCGAGGTGAGTCGTCAAACTCTCGAGCTTCCCCTGGAGTAGGTGCTGATCCCGCCTCTGTTTCACTCTCGCAGGCGATGCCAATCTTTGTCACGTCCCTCTCGGTCCCCTTCCTGGTGGTCATATTCCGCGTGCTTCGGTCATCCGACGGCAACGACACTCGTCTGACTGCTCCGGAAGCAACAAAGTACGCCCATCAGACGACGCGACGACTTGAGATTGATGCTGACCGTCACCATCTGTTCTTCCAGGTTCATCTTCTCGCAAATGTTCACGCCGACTATCATGCTCCTCATCGGAGGTTTCACCATCGCTGCCGCGCTGTCTAAGACGCGTATGGACGTCATCATGGCGACCCGGATCCTCAACCTCGCTGGGACGAGGCCGAGCATGGTGCTCCTGTCCCAGATGGGAGTCGCCACCTTTGCGTCCATGTGGATCAGTAACGTTGCCGCCCCGACGCTCTGCTTTGCGCTCATCAAGGTCAGTCTATGTCCAGCTCGTACTGCTCGAAACTCTGCTAACCCTTGTTTTTCCCCTTGTGCTCGCAGCCCGTCACCGACAAGCTTCCCCCCGGCTCCAACTTTTCTCGATGCCTCATGATCGCTATCGCGCTCGCGTCCAACATCGGTGGACAGGCGTCTCCCATCTCATCGCCCCAGAACCTGATCGCCCTGCAAGCGATGGAGCCCGCGCTCGACTGGCTCCAGTGGTTCGCCATCTCGCTGCCCGTCGCTTCGTGCTCGCTCGTTCTCGTGAGTCCCTCGCGGATCTCGTTCGCCGGGTACGCAAGCTTGGCTGATTCTCTTCTGTCCTTGATCAGATCTGGGCGTTCCTCCACTTTGGCTACCGCTGGGAGCACGACCTCGTCATCTCCCCGATCAAGCCGCACGGCGACCGGTTCACCAAGAAGCACTGGTTCGTGCTCGGCGTCACGCTCTTCACCATCAGTCTGTGGTGCATCGAGAAGCAGTTTGAGGACTGGGTCGGAGACATGGGAGTCATCGCCATCATCCCGATGGTTGCCTTCTTTGGGACGAGCATCCTGTCCAAGGAGGACTTCCACAACTTCCACTGGTCGATCGTGTTCATCGCCATGGGAGGATCCGCTCTCGGCAAGGCGGTGCTGTCGTCTGGTCTGCTGGACGACCTCGACTCGGCGATCGAGGGTCCGCTTGGCGGACTCACCCTTTGGCAGATCCTGGCCTGCTTCTCACTTGTCGTCATGGTCGTGTCCACCTTGTGAGTCTCTCTCCGGTTGACTCCGTGGCGCCTCGTCGGCAGCTGACCTGACCCTTCATCCCTCTTCTCTTTAGCGTCTCGCACACAATCGCCGCCGTCCTCCTCGTCCCTCTCGCTTCGCGTATCGGAGAGTCGCTCGAGACGCCACACCCCCGCTTGCTCATCATGGCGACTGCGCTCATCTGTTCCGCCGGAATGGTGAGTCCCTCCTTCATCCGTTGGCCGCAGGTCGCTCTTTACTGACTCATCTATCGTATAACCTGCTGTAGGGTCTGCCCGTCTCTGGGTTCCCCAACATGTCTGCGATGGCGCAGGAGGACTCGCTCGGCAGGCGGTACCTCACGTCGGGCGACTTCCTCAAGAACGGAGTGCCCGCGACCGTTCTTGCGACGGCCGTCATCGTTACTCTGGGCTACGGCATCATGAGGCTCATTGGGTGAGTCCTTTTGATCTCTCGCTTCCCTTGTCGTCGCATTGACTGATCAAGACGCTTCTTCGATCTCATAGGCTGTAAGGGTCGAGTCCCTGCGTGAAGGCGCGGGTTGGCTCTATCTAGCAGGTGCGCAGATTATGATGACGCTTTATAGATGTTCCACTTTATTCCTGGTCGTGATTTTGCCTTTCTTCTGGACCTCCGGAAGTGGACACTGCTCTCTGCTTCTAGGGAACGTGTAGCAAGCGGTTCGGTTTGCTCCGGGGCGACGACCCATGCGCGACCAGCCTGAGCTCACGAGCTCGCTTGTCTCCCTCTGCCAATCAGCCTCGCTTCCCCGTCTGGTCCAGCGTATCGCTCACCCCCATGATCGCGACGTCTTACTCTTAACCATCACTTTCTCTCAGCCTGTCCTCGTCCTCTTGACCATCAGCCTCTCAAACGAACGATGGTCTCCGCGTCCTCCCCCCAGCGGACGCTGCTGAAGCTGGTGCCTTACTCGTTCCTGCTGCCGTTTGCGGGTGGGGCGACGATGGCGCCTTCTCTATACGTCTTTGTGAGCTTGTTCAAGCTCGTGTATCCGTTCGAGGGTGATCCCAGCTGGCTGACGACGAGCTGGCCTCTTGTTCAGCGCTACCTGGTCTGCCTCGCCTGGTTCACCTCAAAGGACCCTTCGCATCTTCCCTCTGGGCCGGACGACGCTCGTTGCTCGAGCCGCGAGATTGAAGCAAGGTACACGTCCATGATTGCAGCATTCGCGGTCATCTCGGGAGTGACAGGTGCGGCTCTGACAGACCAGACGAGGAAGAGAGGCTCAGATCCGAAGTCGAGCTCACCATCCCGTTGGTTTGTGTCTGCTGTTCTGCAGGTCTGATTGCCACTTCGCCCGTCCAACGGCTGACGGACCGTTTTGGGAGGAGAGCTTTCCTGCTCGGATTGCCCATGCTGGAGTGCATCTCGTGCATGGTCCTACTCTTCGCTTGTCAGTGCTTCCTCCTCTGCCTGTCTCCCAACGTCGAGCTGACTTCGTCTCCGCTCTCCTTCTTCCACAGTCTCGCTTACCAACACGACCGTCATCTACATCCTCGTCTCGTGTAACGCCGTCCTGAGCGCCATCTCGGTCCTGTCTGGCTTCATCCCGACGCTCATCATCGCAGACGTCGCAGCGGTCGAAGACAGGTCAGTCGCTCCGACCTTTCCTCACCTTCTTTGAAGCTCAACGAGAGGGGCTGAAGTTGTCGCTCCATCCTACAGGACACCCTGGTACTCGCGTATCACCGGTGCGAACCTTCTCGGTCTCGGTCTCGCGATGGTCGCCACAGACACCCTCACTCGCGCCACTGGCTCGTTCGGCACTTTCCGCATCAGCATCGCGCTCCAGTTTTTCACCGCCGTCTACGCCTTCATCGTGATTCCTGAGACGCGCAAGGTGCCGGAAGCGGCACCCGAGCTCACGACCGAGGCGCCAAAGACCGCCAGGATCCCGACAACGACGCGAGCGCTGCAGGCGGTGTTGCTACCTCTTGCGCCGCTGGGGTTGTTGCTGCCGCGGAAGAGTGCGGAAACGGGCAAGAGAAACTGGACGCTCTTCTTGCTGGCGTGTTCGGTGTTCATGAGCACGTTCGCTGTGAGTCGAGATCAGTGTCAAAGACGCCTGTGGTCCGCCCGACCTGCTTTGACCTGACTTGCCTCATCTCGCAATCTCTGGCTGTGCAGGGAGGCTTCCCGACACTGGCGCTCATCCTATACCTGCAGCAGCACTTCCACTTCACCCCCGGAGAGGTGAGATCCCCAACCGCACGGCCGGCAGCATGTCATCATCTCTTGACTGACGAGACCGTTGCCTCCATCTAGAACGGCTATGTCCTCGCGTGGTCGCTTGGGACCAAGTTCTTCTACCTCGTCTTCGTCTTTCCTATCATTCTGAAATACGGTCGACGCGCCTTCCACCGCTACCAACTCCGCCATCCGATCCATCAGTCAATCGTCGAGGCGCCCGCTCTGGTCGACGAGACGACACCCTTGATGAGCGAGGAGACGCCAGTGGTAGGTGAGGTTGCTCAGGAGGGCGAGGTGCTGGTCATTGAAAAGCCGGAGGCTTTGGCGAACCACTTCGACGTGAGTCTGGGCCGAGTATCAGAATGATCTGGGGCGGTAGACTGACTCCACTACATGCGCCACGACTTTGTAGGTCATTCTCGCCTACTTTTCGCTTCTCTTGGAGATGGCTGGCATGCTGCTCGTAGCGCTGTCGACGAGCTGGCAGCAGATCGTCTTTGGTCAGTTCCATCTCTCTTTGTCGCACCAAGCCGGTCCAGCTTGACATCCTGATCTGACACCCTTGTCTTTTGCAGCCTTTGCCGTCCTTTCCATGTCAGCCGGGTTCCGACCTTCGACCAACTCGGCCTTCCTCGCCTGCGTGCCTGCAGCGCAATCGTCTGAGGTCCTCGCCTCCATCGAGATCCGTGCGTACTCGAACACCTTCTTACAGCCCCTCTTTGCTTGCCGACCTGCCTTTCGTATCATCGCAGTCACCTCGATCTCGGGCACGGCCTCGTCGCTCATCCTCGGACCGCTCTATGCCGTCCTCGTCAAGTCCGGACATGCCCCGATCATGTTCGCTGTCGCCGCCGTGAGTCCTTGTCCATTGCTTGGGCCCAGAACTCGCTCACATCGGAAATTGTCGTCTGATCTCTTTCTCGTCTGATCTGGTCCGTTTAGGCTCTCTACTTTATCGGCAGTCTGTTCCTCCTCCCCATCAAGCGGATCTAGACCGCGTCTGTTCGGGCCACACCATACTATCTACGCTCATCATGATCTCATGCCCGGTCTATGTATCGCTCTCACCGGCGGACTCGCGCATACTCGCAACGCAAAGCTGAATACGCGCTCCGCTCTCATCCGAAGTGGCACCACGCGGAGCGAAGAGGTCGCGAGCTCACGAGCTCGCTTCGTCTTGCATCCGACGCCTATCTTCTCGCATCCGGTCGACCTCATGCTCGCTCCTTCCTGATACCCGACCGTCACCTTCACCTTCTCCTCAAGATGGCCATTGAAACGCCTCGTCGGACGCTGTCGAAGCTGTTGCCCTACAGCTTTGTGCTCACCTGGTCTACCGGGGTGACCATGGCCCCATCGCTCTACGTCTTTGTGAGCTACAACACCCGCCCTGACCTCCACCAGAGTATGCTGCTAGCTAGACTGACCTCGAGCTTTTCCTTTGTTGGTGCAGCGCTACCTGGTCTGCCTTGCGTGGTTCACCTCGAACGACCCGTCCCATCTGCCGAGCGGACCGGACGACGTCCGATGCGGCACACGTGAGATCGAGTCGGGATACGCATCCATGATGGCAGGCTACACGTTCGTAGCTGGGGTCGCAGGTCAGTGCTCAAAGCGCCATCTGCATCCGCTCGGCTCGGCCTAGATCTTGCAAAGGGAGGGGAAGCAGCGGTCGAGTCCGAAGCCGCGAGCTCACTCACGCCTGACGTTCTGTTCTGCAGGCTTCGCTGCTATCGGAGCGGTCCAGCGCCTGGCGGATCGGTTCGGGAGACGACCCATGCTGTTTGCGTTGCCTCTGTTCGAGGCTGTCTCGGGGATTTGCTCTTCGCCTGTACGTCCGCTCTTTCAACCACTCGGTCGCCTGCTCGACCCGGGCCCACTCTGACCTTTGTCGTGCTTCTCGTCAGTCACCCTGAACAAGACCACCCTGATCTACACTCTGATAGCTTCGACTGCGGTGCTGAGCTCGATAGCTGCCAGGTCGGGCTTTGTTCCGATGCTGATCGTCGCCGACGTCGCGTCGGTCGAGGAAAGGTCAGCCCTGTTCCCATCTTCGACTTCATAGCTGCTTTCTGTCATCCTGACCCTGCCTCTCGTGCTCTTCAGGACTCCATGGTACTCTCGCCTGAACGGCATCGGCCCTCTGGGTCTGGGCTCTGCGATGGTAGTGACCGACGTCCTCACCAAGCTCACCCGATCGATCTGGTCACCGTTCTACGTCGCTATCTCCCTCAACTTTGTCACGGCCGTCTGTGCGCTCGTCTTCATACCCGAGACACGCGTTTGGACGGAGCCAGTCGCTCCCGAGGAATCACAGGCCGAGGCCTCAGGCACGGCCAAGAAGGCGGCGAGTAGGGCGCTGGGCCAACTGCTGATGCCGCTCAAGCCGTTGGCGCTGCTCCTGCCGCGCAAGGATACAACGACCGGGAGGAGGAGCTGGACTCTGTTCCTGCTGGCGTCGACGACGTTTGTGAGCACGCTCGGGGTGAGTCCAGTGCCTTTCCTACCCTCTCTTACCGGTTCGAGCTGACCGAATCAGCCATCGTCTTGTTACAGGGCGCATTCCCTGTCCTCGCACTCATCATCTATATGCAGCAGCAGTTCCACTTCACGCCCGGAGAGGTCGGTCCTTCTCCTGCTCCCTTCGATCCATCCGAATCTGACTGACCTCGACCTTGCGACCATCTCAGAACGGCTACGTCCTCGCCTGGCTGCTCGGGACCAAGTTCTTCTACCTCGTGTTCGTCTTCCCGGTCGTTCTCAAGTTCGGTCGACGCGCCTTTCATCGGTATCAGCTACGACACCCTATCCATCAGCCTGTCGTAGGCGAGCCGCCGGCATTGGTGGACGAGACGACGCCGCTGATTGATCCGGAGGTTCTGGCTGAGGGAGAGACCGCTCAAGAGGGCGAGGTGCTGGTGGTTGAGAAGCCTGGAGCGCTGGCGAACCACTTTGATGTGAGTCTGACCTGCGTTGAGATGTTTTGCTTCCTTACTGACAACCGGTTTGCTCTTCTTCCAGGTTATCCTCGCCTACATCTCTCTACTCCTCGACGTAGTGGGCATGCTGCTCGTCTCGTTCTCGACTCGATGGCAGCAGGTCGTCTTTGGTCAGAATATCAGCGTTCATCTCGCGTCTTCCTTTCAAGTTCTGACCGTCGCGTCTTTTCTCTCTCTTCCCTTCCAGCATTCGCCGTCCTCTCGACGTCCGCCGGCTTCCGACCGTCGATCAACTCAACCTTCCTGGCCTGCGTGCCACCAGCGCAAGCGTCAGAGGTTCTCGCCGCGCTCGAGATCTGTGCGTCGCATCATTGTCATCTTGTTTCGTCCACCTCTGCACCTTGCTTACCATCGTCCTCGGTTGTTGCAGTGGTCGCGATCGCCTACACGGCATCCTCGGTCGTCCTCGGAGCGGTCTACGCGCTGCTCGTCAAGTCGGGTCACGCGCCGCTGCTGTTCGCCGTCTCTGCTGTGAGTCTAGGATCTCTTCGCCGAGTGGCCTGACCTTGACCTTTGGCGCTGCTGACGCATGTCTCCTCTCGCTACTTGGTCGCACAGGCGCTCCAATTCGTCGCCAGTCTGTTCTTGCTTCCGATCAAGCGGATCTGATCTACATCTCCTTCACGTCGGTTATCAACTCAACTCTACTCTATCTCAGCGTACCAAGCGCCCTTTGGTGAACGAGCTGTCGATATACAACCCTTCTTCCTTGACGTGACGCTTCGACCTCGCGTTTGCATCCGGACCACAGACCGAGGCCTCAACGAGGTCGCGCCGGTTCACAACAATCTGTCCTCTTGCTTCTTTCGATGAGACAGTTAAAAGAGACCGAATCATGCGATAGAGATACAGTGTGTTACGAAAGCCAAGAAAACTGAGTCTAGGAGTCTACGTAAGAAGCGAAGCGCACACAGAAAAGAAACGGAAGGGGTCTCGTCCATGTCACAGACCACGGCGAGCACTATACCGGCGAGGCGAGAAGTCGAAAAGTCGTACGGTTCGTATGAAAGAAGCCGAGAAAGTAGAAGCAGCGAAACAGAAGATTACGAACCGAATGCGGGATGGAGGAGGGGCCTAAGTGGACCTCTCCCCCATCGACCTCATCACGCCCTCCCAAACCAACAGCGCACACCCGTTCACCCCTCCAGCCCTCAATCCCACCGCCCCTGCACCCCTCCAGAACGCCTTCGCCCTCGTCACCCTGCTCGCCTTCGGATCCGTCGACGCGCCTCGCCAGATCGCTCGGATCACACTCTTGCTCGTTGGGTACCTCGGGTGGAGATGCGAGTCAACGAGCAGTCTCGAGCGGATGTTATCGGCGGGGAGGAAGATCGTCCAGAACGCCAGGTAGGCTGTCGATCCAGCCAGAAGCGTCTGCACCGGCGCCGGAAGAGACGAAGGCTTGAGTGTGCGGTGCATCATCTCGTACAAGCAGAACAAGCCTCCGGTCCCTGTTCGGATGGCAAGCGTCCATCCGACCCCGCGATAGAGGGCTCCGTCCTTGGCGAGCGTGAGCGCACAGTGCATCGGCGATTCGAAGGCGGGCGGAGCGAGTTTGGCGAGACGGGCGGAGCGGGTGAGGGTGTGGAGGCAGCGTTGTTGCGAGTAGGAGTAAGGGTGGTGGTAGGGTGAGTGGGTGTGGGCGTAGGCGTAGGGGTTTGGAGATGGGAGGACCGGGTGGGAGACGTGGGAGGGGTGGAAGAGGTGCGAGGGGAAGTTGGAGTGGGTCGGGGCAGGAAGTGGGCGAGAGTGGGAAACTTGGTGGTAAGGAAGGGTGGTGGACGGAGATGGACGAAGTTGTGCTTGGAGTTTGGACTTGACGAGGTCGACGGGGTGCGAGATTGGAGTGCTGTGGCGACGGGACGAGCAAGGGTTAGTCTCTCGCCTACCAAATACAGAGCGATCCCCCCAAGCCAGCGCAACTCGAGACAAGAGACAGCAAACTCACACAGCAATCCCTCCAATCGCACCCGCGATGGCATGACCCCCTAGACTGAGTCGTCTGCCCTCTGCACTCTCCCCACCGACCTCTGTCCAAACCCCCCTCCCACCATCAAACAGCCACCTCCTCGCCTCCCACAGGACACCCAGCATCACCCCATCCGTCACCGTCCACCCAAACGCCGGTACGCTCCCACCCCTGTACAGTCCTTTGACGCCATGAGCCTTGACGGTCGCTGCGAACGCGCGTGCGGTCGCGGGGCCTTTGCCGGGGAACGTTGAGGGCGGAGAGGTCTGGACGAGGAGCTTGAGGACGTCGAGAGGGTAGCCGAGAAGGAGTTTGGTGAGGCCGGAGGTTGTGCCGGCGAGGATGGAGAGATGAGGTGCGGGTGGGGACGAGAGAGGGATGGGAAGGGTTGAGGGCGAGGAAGGGGGAGGCATGGTGAGGTCTGCAAGGGAGCAAGCATCGAAGAGGGTTCGGAGGCAGTCAGTACAGGTTCATGGAAGTACTTCAACGAGATCTGGAGCGATCTATAACCCTATGCTACCTCGCGAGTCATGGACGACGGACGCGTGTGGGTCTCGATGGCGACCGAAGATAGAGGTCTAGATCACCGAGCTCACCCCGCCTTCACCTCGTCCTCCCGGCCTCATCTTCCTCCTCACTCTCCATCGAAGCCACCCCCAGTCTCTGAACCGTCACCGACCCCTGGTTGAAACCCATCCCTACATTCCCTCGCTTGAACTGAGACGACAACTCACCTAGATCAGGAGAACAAGGCGTCTGGAGCTCAACTCGCAGCTTTTGGTTGGCTGAGCTGTTGGTTCAGCAACGTGGGCACGCGTCGTCTGCGCTCGAGCACGGTCTGACTGCTACGTCAGGAAGGCGGAGGTGGTGGTACGTGGGTTCCTCGATCTCAAAGAGACGAGGACGAGGAGAAGAAGGGGGAGGGAACGTGGGCGTTGCAGGCAAGCAATCGGAACGAAACTCGACCCCGAGGGAGCCCTCGACCGAACTGCCCTCGTCATACAGTAGTCTACCCCGGGGCAAGCAAGGCAGACCTGCAAGCGCACTCGATTTCGGACATGTATCGATCTAGAATCAATCGACCAAGTTGTTGCATGGTCTTGGACAGCTGGCTGGACGCTTGTAGGCCCACAGATGGCTCCGGCACTCCCCCAGCAAGGGGGAGAGGAGAACCGAGACGCGTCCTCGGCTCAAGACGGTCCGACCTGGCTGATCTCTTTCTTCCCCTCCTCCTGCCTCTCTTCCGCCTCTCCAGACGCATACAATCAGTCATGAAGATCGTGAACGAAGCACCAGACGCTACAGATACAAACGCACAGAGATCGATACTCCTTCCCGCTCCATCTCAAACGCCTACGCCTGCTCCGCTTGAGCCCGATCCCGCACCACCCTTTGCCTTCCCCTTGCCGGGCCACACAGCGACCAGCACGAGCACCGCCCCAACGAGCGTGACCGCGACCCACACCGACCAGTCGCCCTCGCCTCCGGCACCTCCTGGAACTCCGCCGGGGACAGGCCGACGCGTGCCCGAGGCTCGGTTCGACGAGGACGGCTTCGACCGACGGCGACGCGAGGTCGTCCCGGTCGGAGACGGTGACGAAGAGGACGATGAAGACGATCCGGGAGACGAGGGGTACTTTTCGCGAGTGGGCAAGGAAAGCAGGTGTTCGAGGTCGGGCGGAATGGCGAGGGTTGGGTCGAGCGTGTGAGCGGCGCGGACTAGAGACGTCGCAGTTGGGATCGGATAGAGAGGAGGTGGGAGAGGGAATGGAAGAGGTGTCGTGTGCAGGGGAGACGGGTGCTGGGCCGAGTGGAGATAGATCTTTGCAAGACGGACCGGTGGGAACAAGGCCGAATGCGTCGGAGCCATTGTGGTGGGGAAGACGTAGGTCGTCAAGATGGCGTTGATCAGTGAGTCAGTAGGATTGGTCGTGCACAGATGACTGCAACGGCAGAAGGAGATAATCAGTTTCGGAGGAACAGTGCGTCACCTCGGGCCTGTCAGGACATACCTGAGCATCTCTTCTGCGTCCTCGCACCGCCTGCTGTCCAACTTCTCCATCACGAGTCCCAGCAAGCTGACATCGTCAATCCCTGACCATCCGTGGTCTGCCTCTCCGTCACTCTCGAACGGTCCGACGATGATGAGCCCTCCGACCCACTCTGCAGCCTCCTCTTTCATCAGTTCGACGATCAACATCCTTGTCTCTCCTTGCATCGGGCTCGAGTAGCCCTCCTCTGATGCAGACGACGTCGACGAGGTCCTGTACTCTGCGAACAACGTCGGCGATGCAGGCGTGACAGGCGATGGGCTCGAGGGGGACGCGCCCTCGTGTCGGACTTGGCCGGCCGGTGGGGAAGGCGAGGACCCAAAAGAGTGTGGTCGGTCGATGAGCACAGGTGAAGAGTCGTCGGATGCTTGAGAGTGGGCCTTCGAGTGTGCGCCCGAGATCTTGACGAGCGAGGAGGTGGACGACTGTCCGATCGTCGAGTGAGACGAAGGTCAGCAGGTGGGCTAGGGGACAGAGTGGGCCGAGCTCGACGCGCTCAGCCAAGCAGAAGCGACTCACCGCTAGATCAGAGGACGGTCCACCCTCGCTGGACCCGCTTCCTGGTCCTGAGGGCCCGGCTGCTCGTTCGGATGAGGACGATCTCGAGGTAGGCTGACCTGTGCGGTGTCCGTCTGGCGGCACGAGACGCCAGTCACTCCCGGCGGGGACGATCGCTCGAAGCAGCTTGCCCTGGACTCAGCAATCATCAAAGACACAGATCAGCGCATTGCCCATGGTTGAGGCTCGCATTGTTGCGTTCTCGGTGGTGGTGGTGGCTGTATAGGAGGCGACTGACCTTGAGCAGAGGACGGTGGCCCCTGATGCCGACCGAGACGCTCGTCGACGTGAGCTTCACCTGGATGGACACACAGCCGTCAGCTCAAAACCAAGACCGTGACACGAGAAGGATCGAGGGTAGGTACTCACCTCGACGTCGTCTGAGCTTGTGTCTTGCGGGACAGGGACCGAGATCCTGACCTTTGAGCTCCATTCTGGGGGCAGGGGAACGCGAGTGGTGGACGAGTCAGAGGTCAGCTCACCCGGACGCTGGCTCGGGAGATTGCTCGGGCAGCTGCGGAAGTCGAAGCAACGTATCGGAAGACGTACGAGTGTGTGAGTACATGCTGGACGGTCACAAGTGAAAGGAGAGGTGAAGATACGTCGTGGAGGATGGGAGGGAAGGTCGAACCGCGCTTCCCCGCATGTTGAGCTCGCCTCCACCCCAGCCTCTCTGAGCCGCACAGACAAGCGCAACCTTCGCTCTGCTCTCAGATCTGGCTCTTCTTGCGCTCTTGTTCTCTCGATCCTGAACGAGCGGTTGACGACCCAAGATGGTTACACTCTGTTCGTACAGTTTGGTACTGAAGCGGAAGACAGCAGCAGACGTCGAGACCGAGTCCGACACACACCCTGCAAAGGAGAAGAGAGACACAGAAGACAGACTCGACCGCCGTCGGACGGACGGAGTACCAGGGGACAGAACGGGTTCGGTTGAGATAACACAGGAGGCGGGGACGGGAAAAGAAAAAAAGAAAAAAGACCCTGGGGGGCAAGACGGGGACATCAATCGAGGGCGCGTTTTGGGGGTGGGGTAAGGGGGGAGATGCAGATGCAACGGGAGAGATGACGGAGGAGGGTAGGGTAGGTGACGGTCAGAGAGGTTTAGATGGGTGGGGTGAGGGGTAGGACGGGCGGATGATGGAGGGCGGTTACAGGGAGTTGAGAGGAAGGTCGGTATTGAAGGAGGGGCAGTCGCGATGCGAGTGTGCATTTAGAGGGAGGGGAAGGCGGTGGCGTCGTTGACGTCGACGGCCTTGGCCTGCTGGGCTCGGGGAGCTCCACCGGCAGCGGCGGCTCCTCCTCGGGCTCCTCGAGCAGATCCTCGGGCTCCTCCTCGTCCTCGGGTCGAGGGAGCTCCGTCTCGCTGCTCTCGTCGCTCAAAGCCACCTCGGGACTCGCCAGAGGCTCCGCCTCGGGCTCCTCCTCGGCCTCGAGGGGGCCGGTCTCCACCGGGAGGGGCGAACTTGCCCTCAACCTCGATCTGAAACGCGACGAGAAAAAGAAAGAGCGAGGGTCAGCGACGATGATCACCCTAGATGGCATGCATGCTGTGAGTCTGTGCTCACTCGGATCTTCTCCTTCTTCTCCTTCTTGGCCTTCTCGACTCGGGCCTTCTCCTTGGTGGCGAAGAGGGCCTCGTCGTTGTCCTGCTTCTTGGAGACGGCCTCTCCTCCTCCCTCCCAGTCTCCGACGACTCGCTGGGCGAGCGCGGTGACACCCTCGATGGCGGCCGAGGCCTTGGCGGCGAGGTACTCGGCGTACGACTGGGTGTTGTCCTCCTCCTCCTCCTCGACGGGCTTTCGCTCGTACTTCTTCTCCTCGGCAGCCGGCTTCTCAGCGGCGTCCTCGGCTCCGAGGGGGGTGGCGGCTCCGGGGGTGACGGCCTGGACGTCGGCGGCGGCATCAGCCTCACCAGACTTCTCGTCGGCGAGCTCGGCGGCACCTGAAGAGAGGGAAGAAGAAAAGAAGATGGGTCAGTCGAGACGCGACGGGTTGGGTGGAGTCGAGGCGACAAAGAAGACTGACCGTTCTCGTGTCCCCAACCCTGCTCAACCTTCTTGTGGGAGTCGCTGTGGTAGCAGAAAAGAGGGAACGAGACGGGTCAGCGAGACGCAAGATTGAAGGATGACTTGAGCTGAAAGTGTACTTACACGTGTCCGGCGGACTTTCGGTCGTTTCCTCCGTGGGCGGTAGGTCCAGCACCTCGGCCACCTCGGGGAACTCCTCGTCCTCGAGTGGTGTTCCTGTCGCCACGGGCTCGGTCGACTGAGGGAGCGAGGCCAGAGGGGATGCACAGAGGTCAGCATGACTTTGCCATGACGCGCATACCGAGAACCGAGTGCGTTGAGACTCGAGAAGCACGACGACGACCCTGCCAGTAGCATATATGCGGGTAGGTCTGGTGTGCGGGATGGCGACTGAGGTGAGGGTCACACGACGAGCGTTGAGGACACATCTTGCTCATACGAGCTTGACATCCCCTCGCACCTGATCCCTCAGCCCAGCCCTCGCAACCTTGCACGCCCAGAGACTAGCGAGGTACGCGCGTGACTCCTCTACGATGTCGAAACCTCCCGGATGCGGCCAGAGGGCGGTCCAGCCGGAGAGGGAGGTCGCCTTGGAATTCCGAGACCCCATCTCGCCTCGACCTTCCCTTCCTGGACATGAGCTCAACCCTCCCGACCTGGCTCTCGCCCGGCCCTCAGACCCCACACAGCTTCCACATGACCTCCCTGCCATCCTACTGACCGGCGCTCGAGATGACGAGGTGACGCTGTGGAGTGGTTGACTGTGTACGTACTCTTCTCTCCGACGGAGGCGTCCTGGTCCTGGGCCCTGGGAGCTCGGTTGGCGTTGGCTCCTCCTCGGGGTCCGTTCTGGCCGGTCCTCTTGTTGTCGGTCTGCTTCTTGGCAGGAGCGGCAGCAGCAGCAGCGGGGGCAGCGGCCTTGGGGGCAGGCGCAGCCTTGGGCTTGGGAGGGGGAAGGGCACCAGTTCCCTCGTCGTCCTCTGGATGAAAAACGAGACGACGAGACCAACCGGCGGACGAGTCGGGCACACGAGCGAGCACGGAGAGGAGAGATGAAACGAAAAGTGAGGCAAAGTGGTCAGTATGAGACCTTACAGAGACCGTACGAGCTCGCTCGAACGAGCTGCATCGTCGGGAGGACGAGCAGACGCCAGAGCGAGGGAGGGAGGAAAGGAAGAGGTCGCCTGAAGGGGCTCAAAAGGTCACGAGGACTCACCGTTCAGGAGGTCAAAGGGGTTAAGGGAGCGGACTTGGTTGGACGACATCTTGGATAAGATGGGGAGGCTTGGCCTGAGAGAGTAAGGGAGGTTCCAGTGGGATTTGACGGCGGGAAGGGTCAAAGGAGGTGAGGGGAAGACAGCGAGGGCGGGTGCGCGCCTGCAAAATCCTGAGCCACTCCCCGACCGAGATGACCTGCATACAGCCGGGCCTCTACAGATCATTACTCTTCATTTGGCGACTTCAAAGAGTATCAGAAGAGAAGATGTCTGGACGCCTCTTTTTTGGACATCGAAAGTTGCTTACGGACCCCGACTAAAGACGTGGCGAAAGATGGCCGCGCCGGCCATCAGCCTCCGCTCTTGTGATCTACCTACTGAGCCGCCCAGGTTCTAGCAAGGAGCTATGAGTCACACTCATCTACTTCTTCGCAGCCGCATCTCGTCCCTGAGGGCTTTGTAACGGCGTCAGCACGACTGCAGATCCTCAGAAAGTCGTCATCTACCCGGACGCGTCGCGCCTTTGCAGATGCTCCTCAGAGATCGCTTCCTCGCAGTCGTAGTGAGCTCAGCCAGACGCGTAGAGGACAGCAGACACATCCTGCCGTCTCTCTTGTGATCTCATCCAGGGCAGAGACGTCTGTGCCGACAATGTGGTGCCCCATGTCGCCGACCGGTTGAGCTTCCCTGGCTGCGAGCTGTCGGTGAGCTCGCCCAACCGTCATCCCGCCCGCGCCCTCTCCCGTCTCTCCTTTGCCTCTCTCTTTTTTTCTCGATGGGTATCCCGACACGGTTAGGACAGGCGCGTGAAGGAGGTCAGGCTTCCTCCCGGTCAAGCTGATGGTTCTGCCTGCCTGGTCGAGGAGAGGCGACCGACCTTTTCTCGAGGAGGATGCCGAGCTGACAAGCAGCCTTCCTCCTTGTCGTCCTTCTGCTCAGTATGGGGACCTCGTGAGTGACAACACCTTGCCTCGACTCGTCTTGGAACTCTTACTGAACCTTCTGTCTTTCTGCAGACACTGCTCTGATTGACTGGTGCGAGCAAAACTATGTCGTGCACTCGCATGTCGCAGAGGTTCGGCTCCCTCTCGCTCGCATCAGCCCCCGTCCCACGTCAGGCTGACCTCTGCCTTCCTGACGCGTCCCTCCAACAGTTTTTCAACACGCTCAGCAACATCCCGTTCATGGCGATGGCAGCGTACGGCGCGTACCGCACGTTCTCGGAGGGACTGCCAGGTCGATTCGCTGCCGCCTATGCGGGCATGGCCACCGTCGGATTGGGCAGTGAGTACACGCATCAGATCTCGCAGCCGACTCGAACAACGCGAAAGTTGGTGCTATTAGAGTTGTCTAGGCCGAGCCAGGAGCTCGGAAGGCGAAGGTACAGAGCATCGGAGGGAAGGTCGGACGGACGCAAGGAAGCTGATCGCGAGCTCATTTCCCCTTCTGCCCCTCTCTTGAACAGGCTTCTGGTTCCATGCGACCCTAAAGTGGGAGGCTCAAGTGAGCAAACACGCCTCGACACGATCACGTATGCCTCGCAAGCACATGCTGACGTGTACCTATCCTTTCCGCTGCAGCTCTGCGATGAGCTGCCCATGGTACGTTTCAACGCGTCCGGCTTTGTTCAGCCCGGGACAGCACTTCGCCCAGACATCTCAAGAGCTGACACGCGTCCTACCTCCTCTCTCTGCTACCTCCTCCTTCCTTCACGCCCAGATTTGGTTCTCTGCCTACATCATGTGGGCCGTGTTCGACTCTGCGGCGGGCTTCTCGTTCAGCGCGCGCTCGTTGACGTCCCTCGTCGGACTCTTCTCCACCCTCATCGTCCTCACGAACTACTAGTGAGTAACCCCCCACTCGATAGGATCGTTTCTGATATCCAACGCGTTCTCGATGCTGGCTGACCCGTCTTCGTCTGCTGTGTCCCTCTTGCGCCCTCTCCTCATCTTTAGCGTCTCCCACCCCAATCCCCTCCACCACCAGATCCTGTTCGGTCTGATCCTCATCTTCACTACCGTCCGGACGTCGTACCTCATTCGCAATCTGCCGGCATCCGAAGCAAAGGCCAAGAAGACGATCTCACGTTTGTTTGCGACCGGAGTCGCCACCTTTATCGCCGGCTTCATCGCATGGAACCTCGACAACGAGTTCTGCGACACCCTCCAGGGGTGGAGGGATGACCTGCCGTTCGCGGTCGGCGTGCTGCTGGAGGGACACGCTTGGTGGCATCTCGTCAGTCCATGTCGCCCCCACATCATCATCATGACCGAGGAGCGCTCTGGACTGACTTTACTTCTCTTCAACCCTCTATCTTCCTTCAGCTGACGGGACTGGGAGTCTACCTGATGGTGACGTCGAGCAACTTCCTGCTCTCGATCGTCAAGTCTGAAGGCGAGGGCCGGTCGTTCGAGATGGTCGAGAGCTTCCTCACGCTCCCGTACGTCCGCGAGGTCCGTCGCAAGGGAGTTGCGAACGGAAAGGCGACAAACGGGCACGCCAACGGGCACGCGAACGGGAACGGCAAGAAGCATGACTAGCCGAGAGAAGGCGGAGTCGAGATAGACTGGTGCGCGGTGTCGCACCCACGCGGTCGTTTTGCACATGCATTCGCTCAGCACTATCATCTATAGCATTATATGGAACTGCATGCCTTTGAAGTCGCGAGCGGACAGGTCCGGGGGCCGATGGGAGGATAGACTTGAGTGAGAGAGAGCAGTGGCGGGACACCAGCGAGACGGACCAGGAAGCCGTCGACGATACACTTGCTCTACTGATGCGATGTCACCTACAGGTGTAGGGCCCTATAGGCCAACGCCTTTTGCAACGATGATGATGCCGACATGATTGACCGGTCACGTGACGAAACTTGAACCCGACCCGAGGCAGCGACTCGAGGCGCGGGAGTCCTCCTGGTTTGGTCTCCACCGTCCACCTTCCTGTGACGTCCCATCTTCACCAGGTATCTTAAGAGTGAGTCCATCGTGTTCGTGTGTCGGGTCAAAATCTGCGTGCGCATCGGGATTTTTGTTTGGGTGCCCGGATGGACGCGTAGGCTAAATGGGCGAAGCTCAGACCGACGTGTTGAGCGACCCCCAACGGCCTCCCCACCCTTCGACTCCCATCTCCGCGTGTGACGACCTGACTGACACGCGTCTCTTCCCGCTCTCTTCAGCCTGAACCAGTTCGTCTCGCTCTCGTTGACGTGTGGGGCTCTGTAGAGGTTCGACGGATGAGCTGACCTTCCTTCCTCTGTCGCCTTCCTTCTCCCTCCCTCCCCGCCTCCCTTGTCACCCGTCCCGCCCGCCTCGCCCGCCTATCTGCCGCTCCTTTCCAGTCCCTCTCACTCTTCCTGCTCTACCACTCACTCTTCCTTTCCCAACCCTGGCGTCGTCTGGACTCGCGTGAGCTCGTGTTCTGATGGCTCGTCCTCCCGCGGTCGCGTCCGGCTCGGGACACAAGACCGGAAGCTCCGGGAAGCCCATCTCGCTCGATTCGAGCTCGGACGACGACAAGCCCATCACAAAGAAACTCGTCCGACGAGGGGACGCCAACGCCAAGAGAAAGTCGATGGCCGAGTCTGTCGACGGGGACGAGGAGCAAGCAGGCGAGTCGAACGAACCCCCGCGCTCATCGACCTCTGCCGCGAACAAGGCCAAGGGCAAAGGTCGCGCATCCGTCGCCTCGACAAAGCCACCCCCAAAGAAAGAAGATGCAAAAGGTCGCAGAGGAGGACGACAACTTCCAGGCAGGCTACGTCGAAAGGGATGCCAGCGAGGACGACGCAACCGACGAGGACGAGCATGATCGCGAGAGCGTGGCGAGGACCGTCGACGAGGATCCAGAAGAGCTCAAGAAGACGCTCGCCCAGGGAGAGAGTCTGCCTCCGATCTCAAACATCGAGGACATCTTTGAGGACCTGACCAAACGCGCCCGGCTTCAAGGAGGTCGCAGAGTACCTCGAGGGAGACACCATCAAGGTCGCCACCATGTGCAGCGGTACCGAGAGCCCTCTGCTCGCGCTCGGTCTCATCTCACGCGCGCTCAAGACCCAGCACGGGATCGAGCTCAAGTTCTCGCACGGCTTCTCGTGCGAGATCGAGCCGTTCAAGCAGGCCTACATCGAGCGCAACTTCTCGCCACGTGAGTCGCTTGACGGCTCATCCATCCGCTCGGCTCCGAAGCTGCTCTGATCGCTAACGTCTTTCGTTTCCTGGGCCTGCAGCGGTCCTGTTTGCGGACGTCACCGAGCTGGGCCAAGAGTTTGCGCACAACGCGTACGGAGCCCAGATGAAGGTGCCGATCAAAGGGTACACGATGCTCGTCGCCGGCACGTCGTGCGTCGACTTCTCAAAGCGGCAAGAAGAAGAAGATCGATCAGAAGGGAGAGAGTGGACGAACTTGGGAGGGGGTGAGTGTCGCCCGTTGACTTCTTGCTGGCCTCCCGATTACGGCTGAGACTGAAGCCTCCACTTGCTTGTAGATGCTCAACTGGTGCAAGAGAGCCCGACCGATGATCGTCATCCTCGAGAATGTCATCTCGGCGCCCTGGGAGGACATGGTCGCCGGGTTTGAAAAGATCAGATACTCTGCCCACTCTACAAAGTGCGTCCGTCTCCTTCTTCATTTCGTCGCTCCTTTCGCCCTTCCAATCTGACCAATGTACTTTATCTCTCTGCCTTCAGGTTTGACACCAAGAAGTACTACATCCCGCACACGCGATCGCGAGGGTATCAGGTCTGCTTCCGGATCCCCGGCTGGACTCCCTCGACGCCCAACGTGTCTTCCGACCTGACGGACCACCTGACCACCAAGTGGGACAAGCTCGTCAAGCAGATGGAGCGGCCAGCGTCAGTCTCGCTCGAGGCGTTCCTGCTCGCGTCGGACGACCCGCGGATCCATCAGGCCCGGCTCGACATGGCCAAGCGGACCTCGCTCGCCCTCCAAGGCGCTCAGCGTGCGGCGACTGACTGGGGAAGGTGTCAGTCGAGGCATGAGCAGGCCAGGTACGAGGAAGGGCTCGGCGACAAGCGACCTGCGACTGTCTGGTCCGAAGGCGGTGGCGACCCTCGACTCAAGGACAACGCGTGGGGCGACTGGGCAAAGAACCAGACGGAGCGCGTGCTCGACCTGACCGACGTCAACACGCTCCGGCAGGCAAAGATTGGCGTTGACGCCGGCTACAAGGCGTTCGTCTGGAACCTGTCCCAGAACGTCGACCGAACGACGGGCTCGATCGCGGCCGCCATCTCGCCTTGCCTGACGCCCAACATGATCGCCTTCCTCACCACCCGAGGGGGACCTGTGATCGGACTCGAGTCGCTCGCTCTGCAAGGTCTGCCGTACGAGGAGCTCCTCCTCACCCGAGAGTCGGAAGACCAGCTGGCCGACCTGGCCGGGAACGCCATGACCTCGACCGTCGTAGGAACGTGCATGATCGCCGCTCTCATCATCGCCAAGCCGCTGTTCAAGCTAGAGCGCGAGGATCGTGCGAACGACGCGGCCACGACCATGGACGTGGACGACGACGAGAAGGCGATCCCGCTCGAGGAAGCGCTCTCGTCGAGGTCGGTCGAACAGACCATCCTCGGCATCGACAAGCTCGAGACCAAGCCGTTCGACCTCATCAACGCCAAAGAGGCCCCGATCCCGGCTCTGCTCGAGCGGGCGAGTCGATCTGCGCGACACTGCACGTGCGAGGGCCAGTCGGACATTGTCACCACCGCAAAGATCCTCCGCTGCAAGGCGTGCGGACACACCGCCTGCGAGGCCTGCCAGGGCCGACCCGAGCACGAGTACGAGCTCTCGACGACCTCGTCCGATCGGATCGAGCCCAGAGTGTTCGGGGACGAGCTCCGAGCCATGATCCCTACCCGGGTCAACTTTGCCGGCGTCAACGAGCGAGCGTTGGAGGGTGTGCGAGAGGCAGGCAGTGCAGGTGGCGTGACGATCGCCAACGGGGACTGGTCTCTGTTCAAGACGTCTGTCCTGGCCGCGCTCGAGCCCGAGGCCGAGTACCGGTTCAAGTGGGTCCGTCGACGAGACACGTGGGTCCTCCAGCTCGGCCACGCTGACGCGGCCCACCTCCAACTCGACCTCAACCCCGTCTCGCCGGCGTGGTTCGTGTTCGTCCAGCCGCCAAAGTCGGACGGCAATGGGTCGCGACGGCGAGCGCTCCTCCAGCCTCCGGTCGCTCGCATGCAGATCGACAAGCTCGGCTCTTCCATCCTGAATGGACCGTGGGAGATCTCGCTGCCTTCGATCAACTCGTTCACCATCTCGCTCGAGGGCTGTGGCGAGCTTGTACCGTCGTAGAGGAACGGGCTCGGGCTCGTCGAGTTCCAGACCGAGATGGTCCACGCCGAGATCGAGGTCTCTGTGCCCATCAAATCGCGACATCTGCTCGACATTGACATCTCTGGACGGTACAAGCTCCACTCCCAGTGCGGCACCGCTCAGGACTCGCTCTACATCCGCTCAG
This sequence comes from Mrakia hoshinonis, assembly GCA_036245725.1. NCBI lineage: Eukaryota > Fungi > Basidiomycota > Tremellomycetes > Cystofilobasidiales > Mrakiaceae > Mrakia > Mrakia hoshinonis. The sequence continues at coordinate 319,512 of BTPH01000087.1, forward strand.
CCACAGCAGGCCGAGAGTCGATCTCGTTCTTCCTCGACCCGACCCGATCCGGCCCCAACTCGGAGGACGGCTTCGTGTTTGCCGCCCGGTCCAACAAGCTCGAGTACGGAGAACGCAGGACGATCCACGCCACCGTCGACCCAAAGTGGCGACCGATGCAGACGCTGACCGACCCAAACACGACCTGCACCGTCCTCGGCACCTGGATCTCTGCTCCTACGATCGCTCTCGCCGCCTCGAGTCGATCGCTGGCGCGGTCGCCCGTGTAGGAGAGACGGTCTCGCTTCCTCCGCCCGAACTCGACCTCGCGCTGACGCCACAGTCGTGCGACTCGGCGACTGCGATCCTCGCGGTCTCGGTGAGCATCGCGCATCCCGAGCGGGAGCCGAGGCTATGGGCCCAGGGACCATGGCAGCAGGTTGATCTCGAGCTCAAGAAGAACGAGTTCCAGGAGCAGTCGGCCTGGGTGACCGAGCGTCTGCCGACGCTGGTCGCGTTTCAGGACTGGCAGTCGGTCGAGTCTGACTCGGTGATCGCGACGATCGGGCCGACCTATTGCACAAGATGTGCGCCGGTGGCTCCCGAGATCGACTGGGTGCTCGGCGACAAGAAGAAGATCAAGCCGATAGAGGATCCCGCCGAGGCCGGAAAGTTTGAGCAGGCGCTCAAGAAGCGACCTGCACCGTTTGTGATCCAGACCCGACTGGAGGGCCACCTCGGACAGATGATGGTCGGCATCAACGTTGCCTCGCTCCTCCATCGAGCCTTCTCGGCTCTGCCCCCTCGACAGGGAAAGCAGCACACGCTCAGCTGGCGACTCACGCCCAACCACCCGTCCGTCGAGTCGACCGTCTACGAGTCCAAGAAGTTTAAACTCCCTTCAAACAAGCTCGACCCCACCCACGACCAGCCGCCGTCGTACAACAAGAATGGCTTTGCTCTGAGACCCGAACAACTTCGCTCGTTCGGGTGGGCGATGAAGATGGAGCGACCCGAGGCCGACTACACGTTCGAGGAGGAGGAGATTGCCGAGGCCAAGCTCGTTCCGCTCGGATGGCGAGCCGAGGGCAAGGCGTCGCGCAAGGTGCTCGTCCGAGGAGGCGTCATCGCCGACGCGGTCGGCTACGGAAAGACGGCCATCGCGCTCGCCGTCATCGATGCGTCCAAGAAGCTGCCTTCGCTCGAGTCGCTCGCCAAGAAGCCACACGGCAAGATCTACTCGCCAGCGACGGTGGTGGTCGTACCCGGCCATCTGACGGATCAGTGGAAGGAGGAGGCCAAAAAGTTTCTCGGCGCGTCCGTCAAGATTGAGGTGTGCAAGACGATGGCCCAGTACAACACCAAACAAGATGACGATCGGAAAGTTCAAGTCGGCCGGCACCATTGTAATCCTCAGTACGAGTCTGTTCAACAGCGCCCGGTTCTGGGAGACGCTTGGCGAGTTCTCGACCGTCGGAGAGGTCCCTCCCGGCGAAGACGCCGGCCGTTACTTCCTCGACCGACTCGCGGACTGCCGCAAGGGTACCCAGCAGCAGGTCGAGCTACTCCTCAGCGGAGGGGCCGAGAACCGCAGTGAGGTCCGAGCCAACATCAAGCGCGGTCTCCGTCTCGAGAAGGAGCGTCGGGAGCAGGCGACAAAGAACAAGGACTCGACGATCCGGATCGGTCAGCACAAGCTCTCTGGCGCCGCATACCACGCATGGTACAACGGCGAAGAGGACCTCGACTCGAACGACGAGGACGACGAGGCCGAGGCCGCGGAAAAGCGCACGAAGCGCAAGGAGAAAGCGGACGCTCTCGCGAACAAGGCCGCCAAAGGGACCAAGGCTGCCCAGCCTGCGAAGAGACCCGAGGATCCGTTCAGTTTCGGCGGCAAGAACAACGCGATCCTCAAGCTCGAGAACATGACCTGCCCGCCGATCTACGCGTTCCAGTTTGAGCGACTGATCGTGGACGAGTTCACGTACGTGACCGGTCGGGCACGAGCGGCCATCAAGGAGATCAGCGCACACGCCAACTGGGTCCTCTCGGGCACGCCAAACATCCAGGACTTCAAAGAGATCAACGAGTACGTTCCGACCTCCTCTCGTCGTCTTCCTCCGGCGCTTTTGCTGGCGCTCGTTCCCGACCCGAGCCTATGCTGACCTCTGTCTCTCTTTTGCTGCGTGTAGCATCGCCGACCTGCTGCATGTCCATCTCGGTGTGCCGGCCGACCTGACCAACTCCAAGCAGGACAAGAAGACCGCGTCGGACAAGACATCGGCCGAGATGTTCCACTCGTACCGCGAGACGCACACGCAGGCGTGGCGCGCTCATCGAGACGAGGTCGGACAGCGGTTCCTCGACGGGTTTGTGCGTCAGAACGAGGCCGAGATTGACGAGATCCCAAAGGAGGAGCACATTGTCCGCATCCGGCTTCCTGCTGCCGAGCACGCGCTCTACCTCGAGCTCGAGCACCACCTGCAGACGATGGACGAGCCCGGAGTCAAGATGACCTCGCTCGCGTTCAAGAAGCCAAAGGACTCGGCCGCCCAGTCTGTCCAGGACCGAACGAGCCGGCTCAAGAAGGTGACCGAGGCTGCCGGCGACATCAGTGAGTGCCTCATCCGTCGGTCGTGTGGGTTCGATCCGCCGGCTGAGCCCGTCCAGAAGCCAAAGGGCAAGGGTGCCAAGAAGCTTCCGCCGCCAAAGAAGATCACCAACGCGGACGGGACGCCGCTGTCGCCGTCCCAGGTGTGCGATCTGATCGCGAGCGAGCGACGCAAGCAGCTCGCAGAGTGCCTCGCCGACATCCGCCTCTCGCTCAAGTACACGATCAAGCTCTACAACGCGCTCTCGTGGGAACAGGGAGAGAAACAGTCAAAGTTTATCGACTGGATCCAGGAGACGTACCGGTCAGGAGAGGGCGACCCGGACGTGCTCGCCATGATCCGCTCAATCTTCAACGAGTTTGGGATCACCGCCGACGGCAAGATTGGACCGGACGTCGAGCTGACTGAGGAGGAGGCTCAGCGCGGCTGGGTGGACGGCAAGAAGGAGGTCGACCACGTGGCCCAGCTTCAGACGGTCACCGAGGGCAAGCACCAGGCTGCGACAGGTACGATCGACGACGCAAAGTGGGAGCTCCGAGAGAAGTCGCATCTGCTCAAGAAGCTGTCAAGAGAGTACCGCGCCCGAGTGCGCTCGTCCAGGTACTTCGACGCCATCCGACACGCTCAGCAGGCCGGACCGGACCCAGACTTCGCTTGCTTAGCATGCGACGGAGCCGACTCGCCCGAGACGCTCTCGAGCGCGTGCGGACACACTGCCTGCTGGAATTGCATGTACAAGCGAGCCAAGGCCGGAGACGCATGCCCGATAGAAGGGTGCAACCAGACACTCGCGAAGGAGCAGCTGTACAAGCTCGAGGACCTTGATCGAGACGGCGACCCGGGCGAGTATGGAGCAAAGATGATGGAGCTGATCCGGATCGTCAAGGAGGTCGCCACCCCGAAGAAGGAGAGCGTGCTCGTGTTCGCTCAGTTCAACCTCGTCGAGTCTGTCCGCGAGGCACTCGAAGCCAAGGGCGTTGCCGTCACTGTCGTCGGCAACGGTGGTGCGATCCAGCAGTCCAAGACGATCACTGCCTTCCAGAAGAACAACAGCGGCAAGACGTCGGTCCTCGTTCTCGATACTTCCGCCGCCAGTGCTGCCGGTGCCAACCTCGTGAGTGTCTCGGCCCCATCTGGCGAACCCCCCTCCCTGGACTTCCCTCTGACAAACCTACCTTCTCTCCCTTTGCTACTCCAGACCCAGGCCAACCACACCATCTTCCTCCACCCGATCCACCTTCCTACGCTCTACGAGTACAACGCGACCGACACCCAGGCGATCGGTCGAACGCGCAGGTCCGGGCAGAAGAGGACGGTCCACATCTGGCGCATCCTCGCCGAGAAGACGGTCGACGACACCATCTTCCGAGAGCGGACCGGCATGACGTTTACCGAAGTGGATGGAAAGGAGATCGTCATCGTCGCCCAGAAGCCCAAGGAAGTCGCTGCCGTCGTGAACGAGGAGGAGGTCGTCGCCGTCGTGGGTCAGCCTGCGCCCAAATCGTCCTCGGCTGAACTGCCAGCGGAGATCGTGATGCTGAGTGACGACGAGGACGAGGTCCCGGCTCTCGACGATGTGGAGCCTATTCATATCGATGTCGAGCTCGACGTCGATATGATGGACGCCGATGCTCAGGCGCTCAGGGCGTTCACCGATGGGGACGTCGAGGACGAGGAGACCGAGCCGTCCGTCGAGGACTCGGTCGCTGGTCAGCCCTCGAGAGACGAGACGCCCACCATCGCTGTCTTGCCTCGCGACGAGTTCAATTTGGAGCTGGAGCAGGTCGAGTTTGCCGCCGAGGATCTCGAGGAGGCTGAGAGGTGAAAGGGGGGTTCTCTGGTTGATGTTTTGCTGTCCGTCTTTCTATTTGGGTTTCATGTTTAGGTCTGCTTTGGTTTGCGTTTCTCGTCTTTGTATCTGCATCTCATCTTCTCCTTTTGTTTAGCCTCGTCCCTGTCTCGGCTCCGTCTTGCTTTCCGCTTACTTTCTCGGTTCCTTGTCTCTCTAGCATTGTTTTCTTCCCACTCTCGATCTCATCTTCTATCTCATGCTCTTTTACCGCGCATCAATCTATCAGGGTAAATTTACCGGAAGGGCAGGTCTCGCCGAAACACAGACATGGCTCGCGACAAGGCGCCTCGAGCTCAAGCTCACCTCTCGTGCTCCTTCTCCTTGGCCATCCATCCACCATCATGTCAGCCCCACCTCCCGGCCCACCGGCAGGCAAGATCTCCTTCTCCTTTGGCAAGAAACCCGCCTCCTCCTCCACCGGCATCTCCATCACCCCCAAAGCGTCCACCTCCAAGCCGAAGCCCGCCGCACCACCTCCGCGTCCGTCCGCCTTCTCCCTCGCAGCAGACGACGACGACCCTCCTCCACCTCCAGAACCCGAGACGACGTCTGGTCGGTCATGGGGCAAGCCGAAAGTGAACCCCAAGACGCTCGTCCATCAGGCCGTTGCGCCTAGTCGGGCTGTGCGGATGAAGGAGGAGGAGGCGTTGAAGGTCGACGAGGCGGCGTTCAAGTATGACGAGGTCTGGGACGAGATGAAGGAGGCAGAGAAGAAGGTCAGGGCACAGAAGGAGGAGGAGAATTCAGAGAGGGCGGTGAGTGTTTCTATCATCCTGGTGTGAGAGCCGCCGAGTCGCCAGAGGAGGAAGGACAGGGTCAGTGAGCTCGGCTCGCGAGAGCTTCGTGGCCGTCTGGGCCGGCACTGTCATCACGGCAACTCTGTCCCTGTGTACCATGCGTATAACTTCCGCTGACCACTGCATCCCGCCACTTTGACCTTTGTCGAATCATCAGCCCAAGTACATGGCCCAGGCGATCGCGTCGGCTGCGACCCGGAAGCTGGACCGGATCCGCGCAGAGGAGAAGATGCTCGAGCGGGAACGAGAGCTCGAAGGAGACGAGTTTGCAGACAAGGACAAGTTTGTCACCCAGGCGTACAAGGATCAGATGGCAGAGGTCAGGAGGGCAGAGGAGGAGGAAAAGGCGACCGAAGGTGCGTCAACTTTCACGGTCTCGTCAGCCTCTTTGCGGTGCTGATTTGCTTCGTCTTCGTCTTCGTCTTCGTCTTCGTCTTCGTCTATATAGCCAAGCTCCGTGCCTCATCAGCAGGCGGCATCACATCGTTCTACAAGTCGTTCCTCGAGAAGGACGCCGCCGCACACCAAGCCGCCGTGCAAGCAACTCTGACCGCTGCCACGCCCGAACCCGACCCGACCAACCTCACCATCGTCAAGCCCAAAGGACCCGTTCAAGGGCCTGCAGCCGGTCCTCCACCCTCAGAACCGACCACCGACCAGACGCTCGCCGCGGAGGCCAAGGCCAAAGGTCTCGCGGTCGAGACCAACGACTCTGGCGAGATCGTCGACTCGCGTGAACTCCTTACGCCGGGACTCAACTTCATGCCCAAGAAGAAGCCTCCGCCCTCCGCCGTCAGCGGATCGGGCTCTCCTGGCTCGGGCGCGGGTGGAGCAGCAGGCGGCGTAAGCAGGAGGGTGGGTGCCGCGTCTGGCATCAGAGAGATGCGCGAGCGGCAGGAGAGGATGATGGCTGGGCAGATGGAGGAGGAGCAGAGGCGGCTGGAGAGGGAGGCGGAGGAGAGGGAGCAGAGGAGGTTGGTTGGGGTGAAGGAGAAGAGGAACGATGAGGTTGCGGTGGGGAGTGCGAAGGAGAGGTATCTCGAGAGGAAGAGGCAGAAGTTGGAGGAGGAGGAGAGGGCGAAGAAGGAGGCGGAGGAGGGTGGGGCGGTGCCATGAGATGTTTTGGGCTTCTGGTTGTTCAGTGTAAGAAGAGATAGTGAGCGGTCGAGCGGGTCTGACATCTCGCCGAGCGGGTGCATGCGAGAGAAGCGACCGTCGACGAGCAATTGATCGCCACAGCAATCAGACGACTTGAAAGATGTACACGACCACGTGCGGGCCATCAAAGAGACTTGAGAGAATCTCATCTGAGGGGAATGGGAACTGCGGGGCTGAGAGGTGGAAAAGAAGTCAACGCTCGGGTGACGCGCCGGAAACAGGAGCGAGCTCAGAGGAGTCGGTCGAGCTCGTCCCTCTCCCTCATCATTCACAGACCACGACCACGTTCCTTTACAACTATATCCGCCATCGAATACTCGACGCATCCCTACTCTCGGCCGTAGCTCTCCGTCCCAAGCTCGCAGCAGAGACACTGGCCTGACCGGACCGCCCGAGCTCAAGGCCGCTCGCCCTCCGCTCCACCCGCTCGCGCGACAGCGGCCCTTCCTGAACTCGTGATGCCCCTCATCCTCTGCCGCTTGTGCGGCGAGCTCGTCAACTCCAACTCTGAGCGCTGCAAGTGTGGAGGGTCGACCCGTCAGAGTGAGTGACCCGCCTCGAGCAAGATCCAGTGGGCTTGCCCGAGCTCACCGTCATCCCTCCTGACGCTCCTGTGCGGGTAGCCTCCACCCTAGCGACCTCGCCCTCGGACGGCAACGTCGATCGATGGCAGAAAAAGTAGGTCATCGCTCTGTCAGCTTTGCATCGTCTCGAGGGACGATAAGGTAGACTGAGCTGTCATCCAACACACCGAGCTCACGCCTCTCCCGCCGCCTCGCCTCTTTCTCTCAGATACGCCTCGCCCCTCTCGGCACCACCCTCCCTTCCCAAACCTTCCACCACCTCCTCCGCAACCGTCCAAGAACTCCCTCCCATATCTCTTCACCCACCACCCTCACCGTCCCTGTGCAAGACGTACGGCTCCCTCCTCTCGCTCTCCTCACCGCTCTCGTGCGTCTCGTGCTCTCGGCCGTTCCCGCCGGATGCGACCCTCTACCCGGCCAAGGCTCCCTCCTCGAACCCAAACTACTTTTCACCGCCAGAGGAGGAGACGTACAAGTGTCGGAGCTGCTATACGAAGGAGGACAGCTTGGGTGGATGCGAGAAGTGTGGCAAGGCCGTTTTGGGAGTGAAGGAGATTGGAGGTAGCGGGAGAGGAGAGGGCAAGTTTGTGAGGAGTGGCAAGAGACTGTGGTGTCAGGGGTGTTTTGCTTGTGATGGTGAGTCGTGTCAGTTCTTTTGACTCTCGCACAGCACGACACTGACAGTCATTCTTGTGTGCGACCAGGCTGTTCGACTCTCCTCCGACCTACGCCAGCTCACCCACCCCTCCTCCACCCAATCACGAGCAAGCCAATCTGCGAAGATTGTCTTTTCAACCCACCACAATCACCCTCTGGACCTTCGTCCGCCCGTCGGCCGCTCCCGCAACGGACGACCCTGTCGTCTTCCTCGTCCAACATCGGCGGATTCGGCCCTTCACGCTCTACCTCGTCCATGTCTGGCGAGACAACATCATCGAACGCCGCCGTCGAGGAGCTCAGGACAAGACTCGGGATTGCCAGCATCGGTCCCTCGGCATCGCGCACGAGCGTCAGCTCGCGCGTCGAGTCCAGCCCCCTGCCTTCGTCTTCGAGCGCGACACGTCCGATGGGGCCTCCTGCTTCTTCCTCCTACGGCGCTCCTCGTCTACCCACTTTTACCTCAACCAGCAGGACGTACGCTCCCTCCCAGCTTCCCATACCTAGCCCACCTCCATCCATCTCCTCGGCTCCAGACGACACCTGCCCAGGCTGCACCGGCCTCCTCGCCGCCCCGCCTCTCTCCTCCACACCCGCACCTCGTCGATCTCCCTACGACCGTATTCCTCCGCCCGTCACCTCCATCGCCCTCATCACGCTCCCTGCCCAGCTAGGCGGGCAGACGTTCCATGCCGTGTGCTTCCGGTGCGACGGATGTGGAGACGCGCTCGTCAGTCCCGAGGGTGAAGACGCGCAGGTTGGAGTGGGCGTGAGCGAGAGGGGGAAGGGAGTCTGTATGAAGGTGCGTTCACTATATTTCAACTCAATTCTGAAAGAGCATGCGCTGACGCCTCCACCTTCACCATCGACCGATCAACCAGTGCGTCAAACCCTCCCGCTTCTCCGTTCCTTCCTCGACGAGACCCATCTCATCTACGACTTCGAGTGCCGCTATCGCACCGCCGAGACCGAGGTACCAGTCCAACCCGACCCCTCCTGCTCCGTCGCCACCACCTGCGAACCCGCTCAGGTCGTCGTACTCGAGAGGCGGGAACGCTAGTCCGTCGGGCCCTGCTCCACCAGCAACGTCAGCGTCGGCTGGAGGCACAGTGCCAAATAAGCTTGGTGGGAGTATCCTGGAAAGGGCAGGGGTGAAGAAGCGGGTTGATTGAGTGGGGACGGAGGCTGGCGTGGATGACGATGGCGGTTGGGCAATGAGTTTCGTGTTGCTTCACGCGATGGTGTGTCTCTCGCGATAGGAAAGAGAGGATAGCATTTGATGAAGCACACAAAGGCAAAGAGAGAAAGAAGGAAGGAAAGAATACGAGAACTCGACTTGTGGACCGCTCCAACGCCGCCTCGTTGCACTGCCTGCGGACGTCTGAAGCGAGGAGGCAGAGGACTATCAGCACACAGGAGGAAGACGGAGTGGCTTATGTATCAAGCTTGTCTGTGATGAAGGAGAATGCGACATAAGAAAAAGAGGAATTGAAAAATGGGACGACAGAGGAGATCGCGCAGCGCGTCGACACGTGCTTTGGCCTGGGTCGATCGGATGCGATTTCTCCCTTGGATAAGAGTCGCACCCGATCAGCCACAAAGCAACCAAGTGCATGAGAGGACGCGCTTACGCTGCTCTGACCCTATTCAAGAGGACAGAGGAAGAAAAAGAGGGTGATCTCGCCGAAGCGGGACTAACTCGGAAGCGCCGAGAGCGACTCTCCTCGCACGTTCTATCTCGACATCCAAAGAGGCTGAGAAGCGCCAATGGGTATGCGAGGAATGGGTATGCGAGGAGTTGTGAAAGGAGAGAGAGCCCTCTTGACGCGAAAGAACGAAGGATGAAGGGAAAGAGGAGGGAGAGATGGGGATCTACGAGATGGACAGAGAGGCGGATGTTGGTCGACGAGACGAGGGGTAAAGTTCGCACGGCTGCATCGTGCTTGCGACGCATGAGAGAGACGAAGCACGACACACCGCGTACGGCCAACGCACCAAATGTCCCGCCGGCCTAGACACAACAACGGGGAAGTACGAGAGGGATGACAAGAGATGAACGGAAGAAAGATGGCTCGTCCAGGCTAGCTCGATGCCTCTCGCCACTCCTACTCGCTCCAGTCCATCTCCAAAGAGCCGACAGGCGTCTCAGAGGTGGTCAAGCTTGAAGGGCAAGAGGCGAAACAGCCAGCTCCGGTTCCGCTGGGAGATGGAGGGAAGAGGGAGACCTGCGCTCCCCTCCTCTGTCCTCCCTTGTACTGAGGTAGCACGGCCGCGCTGACTCCTGAGTTACAGCCTGCCTCGCTCGAGAGTGAACTCGAGCGAGTCGGACGGCTCAGCTCAGTAGAAAGCGCGATCCGCACACCTCATCTCCACCCCGCCCCTGCTCCGTTGGACGCATCGCTCGATCCCTGAGGCTTCCGTGACTCGAGAGGGAAGAAGAGTAGTTGGGGACTACTGACTTCCCCTCCAAGTCCGGAGGACGACCAGGGAAAGAGTAATGTGCCGGCAGGAGGAGGCCAGGTGGTGGTTCGCGGTGACCTCGTGACGAGCTGACGTCCGCGGATGAACCCTCGATTTCGATTTCAGACTCCGACGCAAGGGTTACAGACCGACACAAGTGTTAGTGCTTCATCCAACCTTGGACTCGATCAGTTTGTTGTGCTGAGGTCTCCCTTTCGATATCGGTCGCTATGGAAGGGTACGAGTTGCTCAAGCCTGGTCCGGGTGAGCTCGCGAGCTTCGTCCTTCGAGTGGTCCTCACCCTCGACCTTATCCTGTTCAGCTCGCTCGGCTCATATCCCGCCTGGCCATCCTAGGCATGACTCTTCACATACCCAGGAACGCCCACGTTGGTCCGCCCTCGACACTCGGCTCATTCTTGTCCTGCTTGACCTCGACCTCGACCTCGACGGCCTCGGCCTCGCCCGTGCTCGAGTCTTCGCACCGATAGCAGACGCTCAACACATGCGAGCGCCTTGAATGTGCGTCGGGAGGGCGTCCCCCGTACCTTCACAGCTCCTGCTTGCAGACAAGAGGACGTCGTAGTGTACATGGACGGTCCGAGGGGCCGCTCTGCCAAGGTGAGCTCCCACCTCTGCCCTTTCCTCTGCTCCCGTGCACGACACCAGCACCGCTGATACTGCTCCCTCTATTGCGTCTCTAGCTCCATCTGTACCTCATCTTACTCTCGTATCACGTTCTACCAAGGGCTCCCTCCACCGACGGTGACTTGGCAGGACGAGGAAACCCGACGACGCCGAGAGGACGAACGGCATGCGCGTCCAAAAGCACGAGCTCACACCCCTTCCCATCCTCGACCGACACCATCCGATCGAAGCTCAGGCAGATCGCGCCAGGCTTGGCTCGAACGACAGTCTCGCGAGTCCGACCTCGATGCTACCGGAGAAAAAGCGCTGACTGGAAGCGTCGACTTTCTTGATCCTCCAACCGCCTCTCTCCCCCATCTCGCTTCGCAGGACAGGATAGCTCTCAATGTCGCCTACGACTCATCAAGCAGGCACCCAGCCGACATCGGTCATTGAGACCTCACCTCCGGACACGCTCGCCGGCTCGGGCGCATCCTCACTCGACGAGGAGAAGAAGAAGGGGGATCGATCCTATGAGACCACGCTCGAGGCCGACGAGGTCTCTATCACTGCGCTGCACGTCTTTGACGACGAGAAGCTCAGGGACTAGTGAGTGCCTGCCACCTCGTCCACCTACACCCGCCATCGGGCCGCGATGCTGACTTCTGCCGTTACTTCTGCTCGTTTCTGCCTCTAGCTACCAGCCCTGCGACGAGTACGAGGGCCGACATCGATGGGATCCTGCGGCGACGTGGACCGAGAAGGAGGAGAAGAGCGTCATTCGCAAGATAGACTGGCGGATCATGACCTTTGCCTGCCGTGAGTCTCGTCGCGCCCAGCTCTCCGACGTCACCTCCTGTCCTGACATCTGTACATCTTGTCCTGGATGCGTCCAGTGCTCAACTTTTGCCTGAACCTCGACCGAAGCAACATCGTTCGTCCTTCCGCCCTTCTCCCCGCGCTTCCTTCCACTTCCCCCTCCTGACCCACCTCCCCTCATCTACCCCCTTCCCCTTTAGACCATCGCCCTCTCGGACAACTTTCTCGCCGACCTCGGGATGAACACTAACGACTACAATAACGGCCAAATGATCTTCTACATCTCGTTCCTCTCTGCCGAACTCCCTTCGCAGATCGCCTCCAAGGCGTTTGGGCCCGACCGGTGGATCCCGCTGCAGGTCATGGTCTGGAGTCTGGTGACGTTGTGCCAGGCGTTCACGAACGGACGGACGACGTTCTTCGTGACGAGGGCGCTGCTGGGATTGAGTGAGGGGGGGCTGATTCCGGATATGGTGCTTTGTGAGTGTCCACACCTTTCCTTTACCTTCCGACCCATCCGCCGACTGATCGATGAGACCGGATCTGCTTATCAGACTTGAGCTACTGGTACAAGACGGCCGAGCTGCCGATCCGACTCTCGTGGTTCTGGGCTACCCTCAGTGAGTCTTTGCTGTGTTTCGGATGAGTCACGTCCAAGGCGACCGCTGACCAGATTCGTTCTTCTTGCAGCTCTCACCAAAATCCTCGGCTCCCTCCTCGGCGCCGGTCTGCTCGCCCTCCGCGGTCACCGAGGCTGGGAAGGATGGAGGTCAGTCCCGCCGTCCTTAGCCCTCTCGCAGCTGCCTCTGATTCCCTCTCGTCTCGTTTCAGATACCTCTTCCTCGTCGAGGGCGTCCTCACCTTCTCGATCGGAGTCTTCGCCGTCTTTTACATGCCGCCCTCGCCGACGCAGACCGCCTCTCGCTTCCGAGGCAAGAAGGGGTGGTTCAGCGAGAGGGAGGAGACCATCATGGTCAACCGGATCCTGCGCGACGACCCGTCGAAGGCGACGATGCACAACCGACAGGCGTTGAGTCTAAAGGACTTTAAGGACTGCTTGGCTGATCGGGATCAGTGGCCGGTGAGTCTGGCTGGGTTGTAGCGGGAGAGAAGAAGCCACCTACTGACTCGCTTGCTGGCCGTGCTCCGTTTTCGATCGTCAGCTGTACCTCCTTGGTCTCACACTCTTCATCCCGTTCAGCCCTCCTGCGGCCTATCTAACTCTCACGATCCGGTCCGTCTCCCGTCCCTGATCCAACCTCTCCTCCTCTCCCAGCTCACCCCCCATTCCCCTCTCTCTCCCTCCCCAGGTCCCTCGGCTTCTCCACCTTCCAAACAAACATGCTCACCATCCCCTCCTCCGCGCTCTGGATCGTCCTCGTCTTCGCCGTCACGTTCCTCTCTCGGCGGATCGACCAACGCGCCTTTGTCTGCACTCTCCCAGCCATCTGGGCGATCGTCCTCTTGATTCCGATCATCGCTCTCCCTCAAGCGGGCGCGTGGGTCAAGTTCGGACTGATCTCACTGCTCGTTGGAGAACCTTACGTGCACCCCATCATCGTCGCGTGGAACTCGACCAACGCCAACTCTGTCAGGCTTCGCACCGTATCAGCGTCGTGCGTCTGACTCGCTCCCTTCCGTCCGCTGCGTCGCACCCATCAAGGCTGACCTCTCCCATCCCCTCTTTCTTTCCGCTGCAGGCTGTACAACATGTGCGTTCAAACCGGCTCGATCATCGCCTCCCAGATCTACCGCCAATCCGACCGTTCCTCGGGTTACGCCAAAGGGAACCGCATCCTCATCGGGATCGCCACATACAACTTCTTCTTGACGATCGCAGTCAAGGGCTACTTTATGTGGAGGAACCGACAGAAGAAGGCGGAGTGGGCCGCGCTCGATGCAGACGAGAAGCTCAAGTACGCGCGGGAGGTCGCGCCGCATATCGGGAACAAGAGCTTGATGTTTGAGTTCAAGAGCTAGATGAGGATGGGAACGAGCGGGGTGGGAGGAGGCGGGGGGACTTTCCGACTCTCTAGAGTTTGTGTTAAGATGTTCATGGACGTGATGCGGTTGTTTGTCTCGTCTCGCGTCGTGTCTCGCTCGCCCACTCATCGCACCTCGACATCGACGCCGGACTTGGTCAAAGCGAGGGTCCATCTGAGGAGAACGCTGTGGGTGTGGGGCGGTTTCAAAAGGGCGTCAGTGCGATGAGGTAGACAGGTCGCCCTTGCTGAAGAACCGACGAGAGAAGATGATGAAGCGAAGCGAGACGAGGAACTGACCCTGACCAGTTTGCGTAGTCTGCGTCTCGCTGGTGGCTGACCCAGACGACCTTCTCGAGCGACGGGAACCGCTTCTTGCTGACGAGCTCGGCGAGGCAGACGTCCCACTGGTTGACGGCCGTACTCTTGTAGCGACCTTCGACGATCACGATCCGCTTGATTGTTCCCGCGGTCGGCCATCTGACCTCATCCAGGTACGCTTTGAACCTCACGAAGCTCATCTCCTGTTCAGCAGAGCCTCTCCGAAACCCAAACGCCAGCTCGTCCAGCCCCCGTCCGGCCAGGCTTTCCAAACAACCGCTGACGAGCGAGTACTCCATGACGAAGACCGAGCGGTAGGCCGTCTCATCGTCCGAAGCAAACACCCAGTCTTGCCGTCCGAGAGCAAGATCGACGTGAGTCTGAGCGGCTCCGACCGCGAGCTTTGTGAGCGCAGGCATCTGCCAGTCTTCCTGGATCGTCGACTCGAGCCAGGGCTCATCTCCTTCGTCCGCCGCATCAAGATCGTCGAGTCCGAACGTGTCGTACGAACCGACGACCAGGCTGACGAGGGACGGGAATGCCACCAGATGAGTGCCGGACGAGCTTTGGATGACTGCAAACGGTGCGGAAGAGTCCTGGGTGAAGACGGAGAGGCGGCGCAGGTGTGGGGAGAGACGCCGAAGGGCGAGTGTGACGGCCTCGTAGTTATCGGATCCGACGGCGAGCCCTGTCAGGCCTTGGACCGGCCGAAAATCTAGGCTCCTTGTGGCGAGAGAGACGAAAAGGTGAGCGGACGTGGTGCGGAAGCACGGGCTTGGAAGGAGGTGGATGTGCTGCAGCCGGGGGAGACATCGTAGAAGAAGGATGACCGGGTAATCGAGCAGGTTGCCGTTCCGAAGCCATTTCTCGCCCTCGCGTCCGAGTTGGTTCGGGAGATGAACGACCTTGACCAGGTCAAAGATGGCTTCCCGCATATGGGAGGACCATCCTTGCGAGAGCTCGCCTAGGGTTTGCGCCCGGGAGGCCGACTTGACGACCAGGAAGGACCAGAAGATGGGAGAAACCAGCTCCTGCAGTATCAAGTGACATAGGTCGGGTCAGTCAGACATCTGACAGAGACTACAGTAGACCAGCTTACGTTGAGCTTCTTTGAGACGAGCATGAGGTTGTCGATGTCCTTCCAGCGACCCTTGACGAGCTCATCCCCTCTCCACTCCTTCGCGTCCTCCACGAGCGACTCGTCCTCCATGCCCACGTACGGCAGCGGCGGTGCGACAAAGAAGAAGATTCGCGACCACACCTCGGGCGGGATATCGACGGAAGGCATGATGGGCGGTGGAGGAGCTCGTGGACGTCGACGGGAAAGGAGGGAGGAGGAGGAGACGCGAGCTCAACACGGCCTTGCGTTTGCCTCCGCACAGTGAGCTCGTCACCGCGCTCTGCTACAGACGTCGCTGCGAGAGCACGTCACGAGATGACATGACCTTCATCGACCTCTGCGAAGCATCTTCCCAACACATCGGGATTGTGACTCTTGCGTCGGAGTCTGAAAGTGAAATCGAGGGTTCATCCGCCGCGGACGTCAGCTCGTCACAGGGTCACCGCGAACCACCACCCTCCCTTCGCCACACCTCTTTTCCTGGGTCCTTCTTGAATGCGAGAGGAAGTCAGTAATCTTCAACTACTGTTCTTCCCTTCGAGCCTCGGGCAGCTCAGGGATCGAGCGATGCGTCCAACGGAGCAGGGGCGGGGTGAAGACGAGGTGTGCGGATCGCTCTTTCTCCTGTGATCTCGCCTTTGCTTTGCTCGAGCATGATGACGAGTGAGAAAGGGCAGAGAGCAGGAGTCAGCGCGGCCGTGCTCTCCCAGAGAAGAGGAGCCGGAGAGAAGGAGGGAGCGCAGGTCTCCCTTCCCTCCCGGCGGGACCGGGACTGGCTGGTTTACCTCTTGCCCTTCAAGCTCGACCACCTCTGAGACGCCTGTCGGCTCTTTTGCAGGTGGATCGATGGCCGATCACGGCGAGAGGCATCGAGCCAGCCTGGACGAGCCATCCTTCTTTCCTTTCATCTCTTCCATCCTTTCGTTATCCCCCTTTGTATACCGGGCGGCGGCACTTATGGTAGCTTCTCTTGGGCAAGTTATCGTGCTTTCTTGCTTCCAAGCATCTTACCATGATGCTCGGCCGCGGAGGTCACCACTCGTCTTGTCGGCCATCATACGCACCACCATCTACCTCGTAGGTTTCCATCCGTTTGTCCCATCTTCCTTTCATCCCTCGTTCTTTCGCGTCAAGAGGGATTTCTCTCCTTCCTTGCATCATTTGTGCACTCATCGAACTCACTTCCGGGTTCCCTGAGTGTCATCAAGGTGTCGAACCAGAAGGAGAGTCGCTCTCGGCGCCACCTCCCCACCTGTCCCAGTCCTTCACCGCTATCATACGTAACGCGTAAGCGCGTTCTTCTCGTACGTGATTGATTTCGTCTGGGTGCACCTCCGATCTTCGATCAGAAGCTGTACTCGGCCGAGCATCGCAAGTACGTGTCGACGCGCTACGCGATCATCTTTCTCGCATCTTTCGAATTTCTCAAACATGACCAACGTCAGACGATGGGATCCTTGCATGCGTGCTTATGTCGTACCGTAAAGAGTCGAGCTCCTCTCTCCTCTCTGAGCAGAAAGACTTGTTTGAGGCGTCATCCGCCTTCGGAATTCGGAGGCCCTCCGATGCGTGTGAGCTCACGCCGGTCCTTCCGTTCGTCCTTCTGACATCGACACCCCCTGTCCCTCGCTAGATTTTTCTACCCTTCATCACCTCTGCCAGCTCTTCCATCGGCCCTCCCCTCTTCTCACCAACCCGCAGCTCACCGCCCGCCTGTCATGTCCCGCTTCTTCTCCTCTGCTCCTTCAACCCCGGCTGCTCCTCCCCCTCCGGTCACGCTCAACGTGCCGACGACACCGACGATCCGTCAATCACCTACACGCCCGCCTCCGCTCGAAGGCGAGCAAGCAGAGGCGTATGAGGTTGTGCTGGGTCACTTTGCGAAGGAGGGGTACCAGCTGCCCGCGGCTGCTGGGCAAGAGGGGAGCTCACCGTTGAGCGACGGAGAGAGGATGTGGGTCACCAGGGAGTGCATCGAGCGGTGAGTCCGTGCACATGTCAGCTAGAGGATAAGCAGGGGGTGCATGATATAGGGTAGCAATTCAATCTGAGTCCGATACGACGGAGAGGCAAGAGGCAAGATCGAAGGGGACGAAACGGCTCGAGCTCACCGTCCCCGCCTCCCTCCTCTCCCCTCCTCCCTCCCTAGGTATCTCCGCGCCGAACGCTGGAACACCCCGACAGCCATCACCCGCATCGAGGCGACGCTCAACTGGCGGAGAGAGGTTGGGATCAACGACGATGATTCTCCGAGCGATGGGTCCGGGTGGATGTTGAACCTGGATGGGAAAGGGTTGGAGGTCGAGGGGAAAGATGGGGATGAGTGAGTCTGCTGGGTCCTGGTATCGTGCTAGGAAAGGGAAGAGGAAGGACTGATGTGATTTTTGGGTGTGCGGATTTGGGACGAACAGTTTCGCAGTTGGTACGTCTCTCGTCCCTGTCTCGGCTTCACTCGCCCCAGCCCATCTCTTTCTGAGTTCGAGCTGACAGAACACTTCTCCGACCGTATCTCGATTGAACCAAACAGGATGGGATGAGTCCGGCCACCCGCTGCACTACCAGTACTCTGCCCGGAACACGTCCACCGACGGGGCCCGGAACCTTCGCTCATCGTTCTGGATGTTGGAGCGGTGCGTTTCCTCTTTCTCGCTCTTCCGCTCGGCTCGGGCTCAGTACAACAAAGTGCTGACTTCTTGCTCGGTGGCCTGAGGTGTGCAGAGTACAAGATCTGATGCCTGCAGGAGTGGAGAAGCAGGTGCTGCTCGTCAAGTACGTTCGGATTCCCTCTCTACTTTTCTCGTCCAGCTTTCCTTTCCTCTATGTGAAGAGCGACTGACCTCGCACACATCCTTCTCGCTCACTCTGCACCCTCCGGTTGCTAGCTTCACCGGCGCGGCATCCAAGATCCCCTCGGTCAGCGTCGTCAAGGGGTTCATCTCGGTCTTGTCCAACCACTGTACGTCCAAACCGATTTTTGGACGTTCGCTTGACCCCCACCCCTTCACCTTTTCTCCCCCACTTCCTCCCCTCCCCTCCACTCGCTCCCCTCACCCCCAATCGCTTGCCTCACCCCCGCTTACTCGTCTCGCCCCACCACCCCTTTTCGCCCGCCCGCTCGCTCGCTCGCTCCCAACTCGCACCCACCCACCGCAGACCCCGAACGGATGCAACGCGCCATCGCGATCAACGTCCCCTTCCTGATCCACCAACTGCTCAAGGTCGTCCTCCCCTTCATGGACCCCGTCACTCGCGCCAAGCTCTCCTTCAACCAGCCGACACCGTTTATCCCGGACGATCAACTGCTCACCGACTTTGGGGGTCAGCTGAACTTGGATCCGAGGACGGGGGAGTACAGAGAGGTCAGTCCGTTTCGTTTGGCCGAGGTTTTGCGTTGCACGGGTGGGTGAGCGTTGTGCTGACTGGGTTCCATGCGCATCTGCGTGTGCTTTTTTCGTCCTTGACATTAGTCCCTCATCGCCCTCTGTCGGGAGAAGAGACAGGCCTACCGCTCCCACTGGGTTGCTGGCGGGTCCCAGATCGGGGCGAGCGAGTGGGTGCTCAAGGGTGGGGACGAGGCACCTTCTTCTACTCCTGCTGTGGCCGCCTGATGGCACGTCCCTCGCTTGAACATAGACTCTCTCGATCCACACCGCCCACACAAGCATAGCATAGAATTAGATGCGCGTCTGCTCTTGCTCTGCGCTCAGTCCCACCCTCCCTCCGGCGGCAGCCTCACCAGAGGTCTCCCCCCCCCTCCACCCATCCCGCCTCCGACCGCCTGCTGCTTTTGTCCACCCACTCCGGGTCCATTCCTGAGAGGAGCGACCGGTCTCCAGACCTGTGCCTTCAAAGGGTCGCCCAGGGGTTTCGGCCGTGGCAGTTTTTGAAGGGTGAGCCAGAGTTGGGCGTCTGTGCCTGAGCTGTCGGGCCGGGAGAGGGAGGAGCCGGGGTTCGGGTGGGAAGGGGCGGTTCTCGGCCTGGAGTGAGCGAGCGAAAAGGGGAGGGAAAGCGAAAAGGGTCAGCACAAAGAAAGTGAAGGGCGAGAGAGAGACAGAGAGAGAGGTGAGACTCACGACCAAAGACCCTGCGAGCCCGGTGTGATGGACGAGTGCGGGACGAGGAACGGGTGGGCCTCGGTGTTGAGGACGTAGTCGTCCAGCGACATCAGGTCCGGAGGGGATTGGAGGAGGTAGTGGTACCTGCGGCAAAACGTCAGCGAGCAGACGAGGTTGGTAGGAAGAGAGGAAGAGGCGTGTTAGGATGAGGGAGGAGAAGAGGACAAAAGGGGGGAAGAAGAGGGTGGACGGGAGGGGACAATGACGCACTTGAGTGTCTCGGCAAGGACGAACGACTCCATGTTGTCGGAGAGTGCGGGTTGGGAGGAGCGGACGTCGTTGATGGAGGAGAAGCCGTAGGGGGTGAGGGAGGCGTTGGCCCTGGCGACGAGGGCATAGAAGCGGAGAAAGGGGGGCAGCAGGCGAACAGAAAGAGAGGGGGAGGAACAGGGAACGAGAAAAATAGATTGAGAAAGGGACTAAGGGAGAAATAAAAGAAGGGAAAAGAAGGGAGAAAGGACGAACCAGGAGGTAAACATCCTCCACCCTTTGTCCTGCCATATTGGATCTCCGGCTACGCGAGGGGGAGAGAGAGAAGGGTCGTGAGCTTTGGGGGTTTGGCAGAAGAAAGCAGAGAGACCAGACTCACTCGTTCGATACATGTAGAAGACCGATCTTCCAATCGATCACGGACGTCAGCCCTTACCTCCCTTCCCGCCTCTTCTCCACGCTCCAAACCAAACTCACTCGATGGTCTCCGGCCGTCCGATATACCTCGGCACGCTCTCCTTGACGCCCATCGGTCTCCCAGCGGGCTTCTGGTAGAGCACCTTCCCTTCGCGGTCCGCCATGGAGATGAACCGTTTCGGGTCCGAGTCCGGGTAGAAGGTGACCTTTTCGGGTTGGAGGCCGGAGGAGGTCAGGGCGCCCTGCAGGGTGAAAGCGAGCAGTGCGAAACGAAGGTCATCAGCTCGCAGCAAAGTGAACGAGGACGCAAAGAAAGGGGAGGGGACGAACGACATAGTAGCAGGTCTGGGTGATCTCCCTCGCTGTGTCAAAATCTCCCTCGCGCTTCAACAGGCGAGAGCCGAGGGCAAGCATGGCGCTGTAGAAGGCAGGACGGTACGGTCAGTCAAGTGCGCATGCAGCCAGAAGATGAAGAGCGAGGGGACTGGACCGACCCAGCGAAACATGTCAAGTGCTCCAGGGAACCTTCGAAGATGCCCTGGCGGACTTCACCGATCGTCTGCGGGACAAATGCGCACAGGAGCCAAGTCAATGACTGTCAGAAAGAAAGAGACGAGGAAGAGAGGAGAAGACGAAGAGACAGGTCGGACGAACAACGAGGGACCTGCCCGGGATGGACTTGACGATCCGGATGATGGTCGAGTAGGCAACATCGAGAGCTTGAGAGTACTGTGCCCATCAACGAACGATCTCGTCAGCGCCGGTCTGGGAGACGAGAGCAGCGGATCGACCTGACCATCCTCGCGTACTGCGGCAATCGACCGCTGAGGAGCTGGTGTTGTTTGATGAGATACTCGTAGTACGAATCGGCTACACGACACCGAAGGCGGGCGGATAAGTAAAGTCAGGTTGGCATCGACGAGGTGATGAAGGAGCCAGATGCAGAAACATGCGTGGTGGACTGACCGCTTCCCCCGAAGGTAAAGATGCCCTGCAGCTCGTCCGTGTCGTCGGGATCAAACGTCGTCGGCAGTAATGGCGGGTACGTCGACCGCTTGCTCAACACCATATCGATCACGTCCGTCACTCGCTGGACCTGTTCCCCAGACAGGCACGTCAGATCAAACCACAGAGTCAGCTCAACTTGTCTTCCGCTCTCCTCGTCTCGCATCGGACAGACGTACGCGGTCAAAGTACGTCCAGTTCCCGGTGATCTGGCTGAGCCTGGTCATCTCGAGCGTCATGCTCCCCGCCTCGGCCAAAGAGACGCGGTACTCTGACCCGAACGCGAACGGTCGGCCGGGACGGATGGACCCGTACGGGATGCCCGTCGGAGTATCGAAGGCCGGAAGGAGGATCTGGGCCAGTTCCTCGGCTCTCTTGAGCATCAGACCATCTCCTGTCTTACGAGCACACACCATCCGAGTCAGTCCGGATAAGTGCGAGCGGGAAGAAAGAGAGAGAGGGAAACATACCAGATCGTACGCTCCCAACAATCCACCGAGATAGCGGATCGTCGTCTCGAACACCGGGATCCTCGGCCAGTTCCGTTCCTCGAGCAGGTCTGACCGTTGCCCGAACGCGCCCGTCTCGTAGTAGAAGCCCTTCGAGGAGGACCGGCCGGAGAGAGTGGTGAAGTCGAGGAGACGGACGTGCTCTCGGACGAGGGCGTATTCGCGCGGGAGGTCGAGGAGGAGGAGGGTGTCGAGGGAGCTGCGAGGTAGAACGCCGAACAGGTCAGGATCAAACAGGGTCAGGTGGGGAATCTCGACGGAAGGAGGATTGGGAGGTAAGGACGAGGACGGGGGACGCACTCGATGATGGTTGCTCCCCAGCCGTTGAACGGGTCCGCCGGCAGTCCCGTGTTGGGCCGGACTTCATCGTGCCTGTCCACATACCACCCAACCAAAACGATTTCTGTCAGCATAAACAAGACCCAGGTCCCGACCGTGCGCGTGCTCGACTGACCCCCAACTCGTCTTCTTGTACCCCTCCCAAGCCGTCAAGAACCCATTCCGCACGACCTCCCTCCGGCCTTGCAACATCTCCTCTCTTCCCTTCCTCCCTGTGACGAAAGCGGCCTCGTCAGCCTGCACCCTCGGTGCGTCCCCGACCTTCCACGGCTGCCCCATCTTTGGCTTTCTCCAACTCGCGCCGAACGAGCTCAGCTTGCGGCCTCCCCTGCCTTTGCCCAGCGTGGGCGGAGCCGCCTTGATTTCGGGTGGGGATTCAGGGTACAAGCTCGCGAGCTTGTCTTCTGGGAAGGGGTTGACCAGAGGCGGAAGTGACGGTGGTGGGTCTGCGAGCTCGGGGAACCACTCTGCTCGCACGGGCAAGCTCGCGAGAGGAGGGTTGTCGGGAGGCAGTAGGGCCGCCCAGTCCTGCTCGACATCGCCGTCTTGGGCTGTCTGGACCCAGTTGATCGATGGGGGTGGTGGGAACAGAGCCGGGTTGGCGATCGGTGGATGCGGTGGGACAAAGTGGACTGGCAGAGGAGAGGACGGCGGGTCCGGCAGGCGGCCGACGAGGTACGTGAACGTTGCAAAGCACACGAGAGAGATGCCCACGAGGAGGGACCGGTTCCAGCGGAGTATCCGACGGATCTGAGGCCGCAGGGAGGAGAGTACGTCGTCCAGCGAGCGAGGGACGACCATGACCGAGGTTGGGAGGGAGGGAGGGGACGCGACGAGGTGAGCTCGAGCTCTCGGCTCCGGCCATTCACAGACGCGCTCGTCAACTAGCAGAGCCATCTACGAGTTTCGAGCGGTCGATTCTTATGTTGGTGTATAGAAGATTGAGCGAGAGCACTGTCGAGCGAGCTCAACGATGTCGACCAGGACACGTCGGACCAGTTCCGATGGCCGAGGCGGCCGGGGACGCTCCCTCCCGCGCGAGCCATGCAGACGCGCTCCTTCCGGGTCACATTTATTTGGCCAGGGCTGCGATGATAAGGAACTTGCATGAGCTTACGTCTGCGCGTGCTCGACCTGGTGGTGCTGGCAGAGCCGGGCGTGGCGATGGTTGGCTGCGTTGCGACCGGGGCGGCCGGCCTGACGTCTCGTCTCGTCTCGTCTCGTCTCGTCTTCAGACTGCCTCCGAACGACGACGTGCTCCCTCTCCCTCTCCCTCCCATCTCCTCTCAGCAGCCAGACCCATCTCGCGCATCACAACAACGACTCCTCCCTCGACCCGGCACCGGTATTCGGACGCGGACTGGTAGAGCCTAGCGCTGGTGAGTCGTCGAGCAGAGCTCGTTCGCTCCGTCGTTTGGCCCACTCGAGCTCACCTCGCCTGCTCCCTCCCTTCCTCCCTCCCTCTGCCAGTTCCTATCCGATGAACGCCTTCGCCTCGTCTTCCACCTCCTCATCGGAAGATGGCCTCTCCTCCGACACGTCCGACACGTCGTCCCTGTTGACCATCACCTCGAGCTTAGCGGAGGAGCTCGTGCTCGTCAAGTCAGGTCCGTGGCTCGTCGAGCTCGGATCCATCCGCTCCGACTTTGTCGGTCCCGCTGACAACATCTGCTTTCCTTTCACGCACAGGCGTACGCTTCACAGCGCTGAACGAGAATTGTACGTCCCTTTGAGCTTGCGGGATGACAGGCGGCCGAGCGAGCCCGCGCGTGGGCCTCGCCTCGGGCTCTGTTCCGTCGTGCCCGCCCGACAGACCGAGCTGACGACCTTCGAATTCAATGTTCTACCCCTCTCCCCTGGACTCCGCCTGGTCCCACGCTACCTTCCAATCAACCGGCTCGGCGGTCTCTCTCGTTCCGGCCTCTCCTGCTTTCGTCCTCCCACCCGACTCGGCGCCCACCTCGCCCGGCTTGGTTTTCGCCTCGCTCTCGCAGACAACCTCCCCTACACGGACGACACCGCCCTCGCCGAACAGCTTTCTTTGCTGTGCTGCAACAACTTTACCGACGGGCTGGGGTATCATGAGCCGTCCGAACAGGCGGGCGAGGTGGCGAGGCTGTTGGATCAGGGAGGGAGGATGCTCGATGTGGTCAGTCTCGTTCTACTCCTTGTTGCGGCACGGATCAGGTATGGGCTCACGTATCGTCCTATCTTGTGGTCTGGCTATCTAGGGGAGTGGGATGGAAGGTCCGTCTGCGGTCCTCTTCTTTCTGCGCGCTGTGGGATCGAGGAGCGAAACGCGCTGACTCTGAGCTTGACCGGTCTGAACTCCACTAGGTCTCTTCGCGGTTCAGATGGCACAACGACATCCGAACGCTGAAGTGATCGGGGTCGATCTGATACCGACGTTGACTTTGACGGAACGACGGTCAGTCTCGCGCATACAAGCCAGGTGCGAGAAGAGCAGGGCTTCTTGAGGGCGCTCGCTGACTCGTCTCGCCTCCTGGTGCGCGTGTCGAGTAAAGGTTTGTACCACCAAACGCAAGTTTCGAGGTGACGGACGTGACGGATGGAGGACTGCCTTTGTGAGTCCAGTCAAGTCATCCTACCCGAAGGTCGCGAGTAGCAAGCAGCCACTGACCTGTGTGGCGTTGGGTCGATTATCAGTCCTGACGGATGGTTCGCAGTCGTCAGCATGCGGTTCATCTCGCCCTGGATACCAGACTACTCGCGGCTGGTCGATGAGGCACGTCGGTGCGTCTCTTCTCTCCCTTTCCCCTGTCCTTTCGTTTCGTGCGATGCGGACACACTCTCACTCGTAGGCTGACGCGCGCTTATCCATGTAACGTCAGGGTGCTACAACCAGGCGGCGTCCTCCTCGCGATCGAACACGGGGTACGTCCCTTCCTCCCTTCGTTCCCGGTTCCTCTCCTCGCTGGCACTAACCCGTCTTTGAAACTTCGCGCACAGTGCGAGCTTCACACTCTCTCGGGCTTTTCGATCCCTTGGTTCCAGCTCTCCATCAAAGACTCGCGCGAGACTTTCGTGACCCCCTCCACCACTCTCGACGCCTCGCCCGATCCCTCTCCCAACCTTGATACCCCGAAACCGAAGCTCGAGGTTGCGGCGTCCCCGCTCGAACAGGCGCACCAGGTGTTTGCGCGTATGAAGGAGATCGTCGGGGACAGCGGGAAGGATGGGGATGAGGAGGGAGGGGACGGGTTCGAGGGTGTGTACGTCAAGGACGCGGACATCCATCTGGGTGCGAGACCAGAAACAGGTCAGTCAACGGACCGCGCAACGAGCCTGGCTTGATCCGTTCGGGGACACTGACCTGAAACTTTCCATCCCGCTCGCTCCCGATCCCTTTCTTTCACTCGTGGCTCCCTGTTGCTCGGCTCGCTCGCTCGCGGTCGCCTCCGACTCCCTTTGGTCGCCCCAGATCACGACCCCCTCCTCTCTCAAACTGAAGAGATGATGCGCGTCGTAATCCTCATGCACTGGCGGGCCCAGCTGCTCACCCTCGACGGGAGGGCAAGGCCGAGCAAGGCGTTGCTGAGGCAGATTGGAATGATCACGGAACGGTGAGTCGACCGCATCATCGTCTTTAGATGTCGCGCGAAGGGCGAGCGTGACTTACATAATGTCGCTCGTGCTTTTGCAGGTCGTCCGGCCTCTTCCAGTCTGCTCGAGGGATCTGGGCGAGGAAACGGTCTCCCACATCGCCACAGATTCCTCTCGCCACGCCAGATACGGATGCACACATGTCGTAGCGCGCCCCCGATCCAACCTTTATACCCTTGTCCCACTATGCACGCATCTTCCCGCTATATCCGGCTTCGCTCTCATGTCTTGTTGTCTCTCTTCCTTTCCCCTGTCTTTTTTCTTCGTTGTACCCGTACCCCTGGATCGAATAGCTCGCGCGTTTCTTGTTCTTTTTCTGCAGAGCTGAATCAATCAGATCTACTTTGAACGCACGGAGCGGTATCAGAACCCAAGGAGAAGAACGAAAACCCGAAAGACCAGCTGAGAGAAAGCGAACGAGCGAACCATCAGCAATGGAAGCGAAGCGAATGGAAGCGAAACCCGAAAGAGGCGGTAAAAGATACAGAAACAAGCACGCCAGAACGCTAGGCGTGTCCAAAGTCTGCCCCGACAACCCGATGATGTCTCCTCGCCCTCCTCCTCTGCTCCCGGACCCTTCTCGCGCGGGATTTGGCGCTCGAGCCGGACGGCTGGGCTGGGGAGCCACTGGCAAAGACGGGTGTGCCGCTTGACGAGCCGGAGGTGGGGGTCGTGGCGGGAGGGGTCTCGTCCTCAGTGGCGGCGGGTGGGGCAGCGTTTCCAGGAGCGGGCGGGGTGACGGTGGAAGCAGGCGACGAGGCGACGGAGGAGGAGGAGGCGGATCCGACTGGACCAACAGGACCGGGCATGGAGAGATCAAAGTCGGAGCCGTCCTCTTTGTTCTCGGTGGTCTCGGTGTCCTCGACAGTGGGGGCGGGCGAGGCAGACACGGGCGCAACGTAGTTGGCGTCGTACGAAAAGATCGACAGTGTCGAGGCGCCTACAGTCGCGAACGAAAACACACGAGAAACGAGGTCAATTTGTGATCGACAAGAAAGGGAGAACGAGCAAGGAGGGACTCACCTCCACAGATGGCATAAGCGTTCCCCGGGCACGCTACGCCGCATACGGCTCCCTCCGTCGGCCCAGCGTGCGACAGGGTCGAGTCGCAGTAGCACTCCTTCCCGAACTCGATCCCCGCATACGCAAACCCCTTCTCCTCGCATGCGTCGAGGCACAGGGAGGGAGTCATCGCGTCGTTGACGAGCGAGAAGCCTTGCAAGGCGCGGGATCCGGTAGGTTCGGCGTAGCAGCCCTCTGGGAAGAGCAGATGGTTCAGACGACATGCCTCAGCGAGGAAGACCGTCAAGGGTGAGCAGAAGCCAGACGAGACGTACCGGACTTCCATCCTCCCGGCAGCGAGCCGGAGGGCGAGACGAACTTGACTTCCTCCGCGGGCATGTCGAGCGAGGCAAGCTTCGATCCAGCGTTGACTGCTTTTCCACCCACATCCACAAGCTCGTTCCTCCCCGGCAAGCTCCTCAACCAACTCCCCAGCCCGACATCCTCATCCACCACCTCGTTCTCGGGCATGCACGCCGATGCCTTGTCCCTGTCCAAACTCGCGGCGAGCGCGGGGCAGCGTTCGACTTGGCCCGAGGTGTCGGAGGGGCAGGTGTCGATGGCGGATTGGAGGACGGCGGTGTTCCAGCCGTCGGTAAAGTCGGCGTGGAACGAGTAGCCGGTGATGTCCCTGTGGACGGGCGTAGCGAGTGAGATGAAGAGAGAAAGCGAAGATCAGTGTCAGTCGGGAGAGTGTGGACGGTCAGGAGCGACATGAGATGACGGACCCGGTCGAGCTGGGCAGGATGCAAAGGTTCAGGCGTGAGCGCGGGCCGGTCAAGGTCGAAGGAAAGAAGAAGAAGAGACGGACGACGCACAAGACGAACGTGCCCGGACCTCGGTACGGGAAGATGTTGGTCTGGTAGACTGGAAAGCAGCAGCAAGAGACTCGACACGGGTCAGCTGGGCTGGAACATGCGAGGAGACGTATGTGTAACACTGACCAAACTCGTAGAAGAGCGAGACGAGCTGAACCGGGTGGGTGGAGGGACAGTCCCCGCCGTCAACGTTCTGGATCGGGTACGACATGTCTGCGAGGCACAGAACGTGAAAGAAGGTCAGAAGCCGACACGAGGCTGATGTGTCGGAGAGAACGAGAACTGACGGCTTTTGTCTGGGAGGCAAGATGGGGGTTGAAGATTGAGGTCAGTGCGAGCGGACAGCGTGTCGATAAGAGAGGTGACGGGACGTACGGTCGGGGGAATCAAGATCTTTGCCGTTCCAGCATGAGGGGAAGTTGATCTGCACGTGAACGAAGGTCCGTCAAGTCGGCTCGACAAGCGCGTGATGGACGAGACTCACCTGCGCGCGCTGACCATTGGGACTGCTCGTGCCGTACGATCAAGAACGTCGCGTCAGTTGGAGGGCGGGGTGAGGTACGGAGGATCAAGTGAAAGGAGAGAGACGTACCAGTCATGCTCAAAGAAAGAGTGGCGCTGCTCCCATGCTGGATCGCCTGCGTGCTGGCCAGCATACTGTGTCGCGAGCCGAGCCGTAGAGGGATGGCGTCAGTCCACCCGCACGCGCCAAAGGGGAAGCGACATAGGGAGCACTCACATCGAGACAGACATACGACACCGCCGTCTCCTCGAAGCTCGTCGGATCAAACGTCGTCCGCTTCGGATCCCCCGCGAGCATCCTCAGCCCCTCCGGGAACGCGAGCACCATGTCCTTCCTCGGTCCGTTCCGGTTGAGGTAGTACGTCTGGACGAACGCGGTCGGGACGATGGTGAAGGTGCCGTTCGGGGCTTGGTAGTAGAGCTGAGGGGCCCAGTAGGAGGAGAGATCGTCTGTCAGCAGAAAAGGAGCGCCGGTCAGTCAGACGACTGGTCGTGAGAGGTAGGACAAGGACGGATAGAGACGAGGTGTAGCTGACCTTGGACGGGCGACGTCGTACATTTCGCCTGGCGTTGAAGGGCTGGATCGTACGTCCGGTTGAAGGATGACGCACCGACAACGTTGTGCGCGTGCTGAGGCGAGCGAAGGGAGCCATGAAAGCAGAGCAGAGCGAAGCGAGTCGGAGGAAGGTCAGCATCGACAGCGAGAGGAGGACGTGTATGCGAGCGAGCGACCGAGCGGACTGACCATCGACGCTGTCCCCGGGTTGACGATCGGGTCCAGTCGCGTGTGGACGAGCGTCTTGGGGTGAGATCTGCGTCGACCATCGAAACACGCACAGGAGAGGTCAGAACGAAGGAAGGACAGGACGATCCCCGTTTGTGCGTGCGTCGCCCGACGAGCGGCAGACGCGGACGAGCGAGAGGGGACGCACAGGATAAAGAACGCCTCGACCTGCGAGGCAGAGAGGACGAGAGCACCTGCTGTTGCAAGTAGAGGGAGCATCAAGGAGGCCACCATGGTCCGGGTTGGCTGGCTGGACAAAGGGGCGGGGGAAGCTCGCGCGGTCGGGGAGCGGGGCGGGCGAGGCGGCGATGGAAACGAGCGTGGGTGCTTGGTGAGCGTGTCGAGATAAGAGCGTGGAGCTGAGCCGAGGTTTTGTTGTGCGTAGCTGGGGTGGATGTTGAGCTGCGAGAGGAGGGAAGGAGGAGAACGGAGAGAGGGGAGCGGAGGATGAGTCGGGTCACAGGGGTCAGGGGCGCCAGGATGAGCACGCAGGGGAAGGGAAACAAGCGTCCAGAGCGAGCAGCGTCATCAGCAGCGTGAGAGGCCAGGCAGGTTAGCTAGCAGAGGGAAACCGACTGATCAACGGTTGGGAGGAGTGGGCGGGTCGCAGATAGTGGATGGCTGTCGAGGTCGAGGTCGAGGGAGGACGATGGAGGTGCACGCACGACGCATCCGCCGACGTTGGACCCGACGGACTTGTGCCAGTCGCATGCGAGGATAGTCTGCTCAGTGGCACCTTCGTGTCGGGCTCCCACGAGCTGAGGTGGCGTCGTCGTTGATTGGCAGCCTTCGGAAGAAGCCCGAAGGGTGAGCTCACCCAAAGATTCGAGCTCACCTCTTCCTCCTTGCCTTCTCCCCACAAACCCCCACCTACTCTCGACCGCTCCATCTCGCCATGTCCCCCGTCGCCGCTCCACTACGCAAAGCCTCTCCTCCCTCTTCTGAGCCGTCAGCGAAACGCTCCAAGCCTAGTCCGTCCGCGTCCTCGTCGTTCATCCCCTCCGCGCTCTCCGAAGCTACCTCGCTCTCGCGCCGGGACGAGTACCGCGCCTCGCAGCCGTACAAGCATGCGGTAGCGAGTGGGATCTTTGAGGACTCGCTGTTGAGGAGGGTGGTGGACGAGGTGGCGATGAAGGAGGGCGACGCGGAGGCAGGTCTGGGAGGGTTGGTCGGGTGGGGCGCAAAGGAGACCGACATCTACAAGGTCAGTCGAGGGCAAGCCCGCGAGCGTGGATCCAGGAGGGCCGAGTTGGATGGGCGGGTGCGAGCAGAACGATGCGAGGGCGGTGATGGAAGGGGCAAGTTGGAGAGGGAAGCGAGGGATGTTGAGCTCGACTCGTCGGCCATACATCCGACTCTTCGACCTTACTCGCCTCCACAGCGCAAACACTTCCACTGACAATCCCTGCTTCCTTTCGTCTCCTCGTAGATCAACCAATCGTTCGACCTGTCCTCCCTCACGCCCGAACACCTCCCTTCCTCGACGCTCGCCAAGCTGCCTGCGCTCCAAGAACTCCGGGACGCGCTCTACTCGGACCAGTTCCGCGACTGGGTCAGATCCGTCACAGAATGCGGGCCCCTCTCACAACAGAAGGTCGACGGGAGTGTGTCGAGGTACACAAAGGGGTCAGTCCACTCCCTCGCAGCCACGTCGCTATCTCATTCGCTCGCTCGCACCCGTCGCTCGTCGCTCGCTCGCTGACACCAAATCCTTGATCCTTGTCTGTGCAGGTGCCATCTCCTCCTCCACGACGACGTCATCTCGACCCGCCGCATCTCGTGGATCCTGTACCTCCCGTCGGAAGCGTGGACCCCCAACTGGGGAGGCGCCCTCGAACTGTACCCCTCCCTCCAGCCAAACGGGGTGCCCACCTACACACCTCCTACTCCCTCGTCCGACTCGCCCGACGCGCCTCGGTCGTGGCGGGAGGAGATTGGGTCGGATGTGTTCCCCGGCAAGACGATCCACCCAAAGTGGGGCCAGTTTGTGTTCTTTGAGGTCCAGCCGGGGATGAGCTACCACTCGGTCGAGGAGGTCGTCATGGGAGAGGGCAAGGAGAGGTTAAGCATCAGCGGCTGGTTCCACAAGCCTGTCGAGGGCGAGGACGGGTACGAGCCAGAGAAGGAGGGAGCAGACAAGAGCTCGCTGCAGCAGATCGTCAGTCCACCCCCAGCCCTCGTTCCATCTTCTCGCTCGACTCTTTGCAGCTCTCGTCTCGCATAGACTGACGCTTCTCCCACTCTCTGCTTGCTCCCCTCGCAGACCGAGCAGTCGCTCTCGTCTCGTCTGACCCCTTACCCGGACGACGCCCTCCCAAACATGCCCGGCACCCCGCTCACCCCGTCCGAGGTCGCCTTCCTCTCGCCCTACCTCCACCCGCAGTACCTCCAGTCCCGCACGCTCGCCGCGCTCTCTGCCCAGTTTGCCGACGCCTCGGTGCTGATGCTCGAGAAGTTCCTCCATGCGGACCTCGCGGCAGAGCTCGAGACGTCGCTCGCCGCCCGAGACACCGCCGACGGGCTCGAGGTTGCTTCTCGCTCAGCGAACAAGATCCCCGACATGCGGACGGGCCATGAGGTGGAAGGATGGGAGGTCGTCGGTCCGTCGACGAGGCAGCGGTACCTCTCGCTCGACCCTGCGTCCACACCTGCAGCCGACGCGTCGACAGGGACGGCGACGATCCACAAGCTGCTCACCGAGGTGCTCCCGTCGGATGCGTTCCGGTCCTGGCTCGGCCTGATCACCTCGTACATCCCCGTCGCCCACAAGCTCGAGGCTCGCCGCTTCCGACCGGGACTCGACTACACGCTCGCTCGAGGAGAGGATGACGAGGCCCGTCTGGATGTGCGGATCGGTCTGACGCCGGGGAGAAAGTGGGAGGACGTCGAGGGTGGCGAGGGTTGGGGAGGATGGGAGGTCAGTGCCCCTCTACCTGTCGAGTCGAGCCGAGCGAGGCGACGAGTGCACGTGACTGACGTGCGATGCGTTTCTCTTGTGCAGGCCTACCTCGCTCCTCCGGACGAGGACGACGACCCCGCGGTGTACAAGGCGTCCAAGCCGACGACGGCCAAGCCTGACGACGCCACCTCCACCACCTCGGACGACGACGACGGCCCGTTGCTGGTCTCGCAGCCGTCGTTCAACACGCTGCTGATCGTCATGCGGGATGCCAAGGTGATGAAGTTTACAAAGTATCTCTCGGCCGAGGCGCCGTGCTCGCGGTGGGATCTGGGAGGCGAGTGGGAGGTCGGGGCGATGGCAGAAGAGGAGGAGGGCGAGGAGGAGGAGGAGGCTTAGATGAAATGGGAGGTAGCAACAACTCGCATCCATATGCACATCTCTCGTCCTGCGAACCGACTCAAACGACTAGCCCCCGTCCGTTACGACTCCGCCTGCTTCTCGCTCGCTCGCTCGCCCCCCTCTTGTTCAGGCCAAGGAACGTACCTAACGTCTTCCATTCTCTTCTTGTTCCTGGCTTTCTGGCCTGCGGATTTGAGTGCTTTGGCTTCCAAAAGATCGCGAGCCATGGCTGCGCGGGATTGGGTGCGGTGGGAGGTGAAAGGACAGGGCAACTCCGCTCGCTCGTTTGTTCGACACGAACGGCCATCCCACTTCTGCGAGGCGCCACGCCAGCTCAGCTGATACGCGTCTGGTTGCTCTCGATTATCCTCTTGCATCCGCCTCGCCTTCCCATTGCATCCGCACCGCTCCCGTTCACTCGCAGGCTCCCTTTCGCCCGCGTCAGCCGAGCTCGCGAGCTCACCACCCGATCGACCCAACCTCAACCTGCTCCGATCGCCTCGATTTGACCACCATCATGGAGCTACAGCTCAGGGGCTTCCAGTGGGGGTCTCGAATCCGCAATCGAACACCAGGCGCGGCTGAGGGAGCTGCGGGAGGAAGGGACAACAGGGGGTTAGGGGGTTAGGGGTAGGGTTTAACGGGGCATGCTATAGGCAAAGGAGACCAGTATTTATGTGCAAAAGGAGGGAGTGG